>NW_022046654.1:0-22132 GCF_001654015.2 Drosophila navojoa
TTACGGATCACTTTGCTCTACAGTTTATGTGTTAAAAGTCTGCCTAGCAAATCTTCGGGCTGTGATACCTAAGAGCTTACCCAGACTGCATTTACGGATAACCTTGCTCTACAGTCGATAAGTTAAAAACTCTGCCTAGCAAATCTTTGGGCTGTGATACTTAAGGGCCTACTCAGACTGCATTGACGGATCACCTTGCTCTACAGTTGATGGGTTAAAACTCGGCCAGCAAATCTTTGGGCTGTGATACTTAAGAGCTTACCCAGATTTTATTTTTAGGGAATGTTCAATTCTACAACCGCTGCCTGTTTCATACATTTAACAGTACCATACCTTGATTTGCCATTTTCAATTTAATTCGCTGAAATTAATCTCAAAGGCATTCCCATGCGTTTTTAAGATTTCTTGGAGTCGGTGTTGCGAGGGCGCGTTTTGGGGGTTAATAGGGCTACTATGGGCGGTAGACCGTCGGTCGAGAACGCTCAACGTGGCTACCGGCGTTCGCTCCAAGACCAAACTATTTACACAGCCGGAGATTTGCTCGTCTGGCGGACAGGCTGAAGCCACGTCCAACTACCAGTTAGTATCTTATCCCAACTCTACAGCAGGGCGTACCCGCTAATTCGGTTATTATTGTTAGTTTGAAGATTAGTGAAGTGGCGGAGAACAGACTATAGATCATGAAACTTACGCTTTATTCTCTTTCTCTTTCCTTCAGTTTATTTCATCCATTCTATTATTCGGCTAAGCTTTAAACCATAGCTTGCAAACAACTGTTAACCGTTTCGGGTTGTCTGCAAATAAGTGTCTTTCACTCACACTTAGAAAAAAGACTCGGAGAGCAACCGATTGAAACGATTGCTCGCCTAAGCAACCGCTTAAATGTTGTCAATTAAATAAAAGTTTTTTGTACATGTATGCGTATGTATTAACGTATTATTTACGTTCGTTTGCCATTAAATTCCAAGATACTGACATTTATCAATGACGTGAAACTAAAATGGCCACGTTTGAGTACGCTCGCACAGGTTATGCTGGCAACGCCAGCAACTTAAGTAACTGTGGAACGGGCATGTTTCGCCTTACATTTTTATTTAAGCGAAAGGCGAAGTAGCCAGCATTGATTTTGTCAGTCAATCTCTCACTTACTGAGTCCCATTGTGCGAACGACAATCGTATCGCTCTCTAAACGATGCTCGTCGAAAGAACGTCACACGAATAGCTCAACTCAATGTAAAAACTCAACTCAAGAGAAAACAGAAACGAAAAGAAAGGAAGTCTCCTGGTGAGAGCGAGAGCGAGTGTGTATACAATTTTTTGGTAGTGTTCGTGAACAGAGCGAACACACTAAAACGGTTCCCAGTTATTTGCAAGCTTTGCTTTAAATTACGTTCTTTTCACGTGCGCTCGCGCCGAGTCCCAAAAACGAACTCCACTCTGCTTATGGCATTCCATTCTCACTATCTTCGTCCGCGTAGCTCCCCTCAGCGTCAGCAATGCAATCTCACCACAGCGAGCTTCGAAACTGCATGGTTGCATTGCGTATCACCGAGGTTGCGTGCGCTCGACGCTATTCAAATTTTCTCAAGTCTCCTACAAACCTACTTGCTATGAAACTTACAACTAACAATTTAAACTTAATAATTACATAAAAGCTACAAATGGGGCCTTATTATCTAACTTACATACTACAAGTAACAGCTCAAAGAAAAAGTCCCATGGCATAATAACTAACTTGCGCACTACACAACTTACGTACTACAAATAACAATTCAAAGCATAATTTCAATGGCGAGCAACCTTACAATGTCTGTCCAAAATAATTTTACAGTTTTTTTTATTAAGAAAAGACCCTCTCCCGGTATCATTGACACAAGATGGTTATTAACAGGATGATAGTGAGCCTCAGAATGAGGACAAAATTGTTAATATAGAGTTACTATATGAAAGATTTAATGTTAGATTTGCCAGAAATAGAACCTAGAACATCAATGGAAATACTTATAAAGGGGAGCCTTCACTTTAAATATTTACTGCTATATTTTATGAATTTCTTGGAGATGGTGCTGGTGTCGGAAAGAGCGGTCTAATCATCTCATCTTCAAGCATTATATAACATACATATATGTTAAATATTCGGGAATGATTCTGCAAAAAAATGTTGTGCCCAACAAGTGAGGCTTCTTTCTGGTGCCTTAGTTAATAGCTTACATCTAAAGTTAATAGACCTTAAACTTATTATAATAGATGATATATCTGTTGTGGGCTCGTCTCTAAAACAATTTGTTTAAACTTCTCCATCTCTCGTAGTATGTGTCACAACTTCCAAGTATATGATTATGGTCAATGTAGACTCTGAGGATGAGTTAGATAGATGTTGCTGCATTCAGCGCTCCGACTGTTTTAAGAATGCAGAAGATAAAGAAGATTCAAAAAAGGGGCCACAGTGAATTGCGCTAACATGCAGTAGGCCAAAAACTAATTCGGGGTTGTTCATTATAGATTTTGTTTAGCCTAAGCCTCCCAAAAATGATGATAAGGTACAAACCAAAATAATAGTGAAAAGCTGAAAATAAAAACAAATTAACAAACAACCAAATTCAATTAATGTAAAATATCTAAAAATAATGTAGAATTAAAAAAATAAAATAAAATTTGTAACCACAACTCAAAAGCAGCTGACTACAAGGAAAGGCCTTTCGTCTTGTTTGATACCCACGTTCTAAAATTCTAAATATTCTTTTTAAAACTAAAAAATTTCACAAAATTTTTTTTTTTTTTTAACAATTTAATAAAAACAAAATGAATGAATATGTATATATGAAAAAATAAATAAAATAAAAACAAAAATATTTAAAAAAAAAATTAATAAAAAACTACACTACAATAGAAATTTAACCAAATAATATGAAACGAATTAAGGAAACCTCATTATTTAACATAAGTAGTATCAAGAGTTTTTTTTTTTTAGTTTATAGTTAAAATGTAGTTATCAGTGGATTGTAAATAATTTAGGAATAAATAAGGATTAATGGAATGAGTTGATATAATCGTGCAGGACACTTGTTTTCGCTTTGGGGGGCTTTCAGACAATGTAAAGAAAAACCAAGCTAGGGATAGGGGCGTGAACTCAGAGGCCAAACTCCATCTATTGCCACATTTCGGAGTAAAGGGCCAACCAGTCGTCTGGTATAAACGGATCTTAAATCTTCCTCACACTCTCGAATAAGCTGCGGAACCATAAGATCCCGTTTCGCTACCTTATGGTCAATGGAAAGTATAGACTAAGCTTTTGTCTAGCTTTTCGGACCAGCACACATCTAGTGCAGTTATTTTGTCACAGAAGTGCGATGTTGTTCGTCTTGATTTTCAGTTCCCAATGCAATCCGAGTCAAATAGGCGATTATCCTTATGTTAGGGATACAATTTTAAATAATAGGTCAAGCTGATTGAGCGTCAGGAAAATAAACCGTTCATTCGTTTTAGAGTGTATCATATTTAGGTACAAATCGTTAAGCTTCATAGTTGGTTATAAGTCCAATTGTTTAATACAGAATTTTCTACTATATCCATGCAGGGGCATGGATTAGTAACTTTTGAAATCATTTAAATTTTTTTATGGTGTTTAGCTCCATGAGAGTAATTATTGATTTTCTTAAATAATACTATTGTTGATTCAAGTTAGTAATCATGTTTAAAAACAAAAGCAGCTTCTTTGTAAACAAAGTGTAAATAGTAGAAATGCAGCAGAAACAAAAACTATTCGCTGAGTCTTTTTTATTTACTAAACAGATGAATTATAACTGGAGAATCTGAGTGTTAATACAAAATTTTACTTTCCTGCTTTTATATGAACAAAGGTAAAATCAAATTGTGTCTAAATGGTTTAGCTTTGAGTCGTACCAGTGGGTAACAATTAATCATGCAGAGAAAACAACCAAACAATGTTTAAACAATGTTTTTTTTCCACAATTTCAGAAAAAGCCGAAAAGGCTATTTGATTTTTTCGAAAATAATGTTGTCTTTCCCCATCAATCGTTTTCCGCCGTGAACATAATACCCACCATCCGCTTTTCAGAATTATAGAAAAAAAAAAATTATAAAAATAAAGAATTATAGAAATAAAAAGTGTAATCCAACCTCAATACTTTTAAGTCTAAGGGTATTGTATTAATAGACATAAAATCAGCTTTTGATTCAGTGTGGCATGATGGACTTGTACATAAAATTAATATTTTACGTTTCTTAATAGAAATAATTAAAATAAGTATCAATAGCAAACTCTAGTGCTATACCCATGTGTCATATAAAAAGCGGTTCATCTAGAGACATTAATTATGAAGATATTCTTTATAAAAACAATATCAAGTGGACGATTCAGATGACTTAAAATTGAGATAATCGGAAAAAGGAATTAGGCAATTCATAAAGAAGATAAATACAAATTGTTTTTGACACAAGTTATATGATGATGAGCATAAACTTGTACATCAGAGGAAATATATGGACAAGCTCATGGCATATATGGCACTATTTGGTGCGGTTTAAAGTAATCTGTCGAGCGTTGCTCTTGGCGAATAAGCACTGTACTTAGCAACTGTGTGCATTGTGTAACAGATATACAAACCATATTCTACGCTGACATTAATTGTGGCTGATGCAACTGTAATACCACCCACTGAGCCAGATGGCCACTGAACCAATCCACTTAGCCGCCCCCAAGCTGACCGCAGACGATTTGAAATCATGCAGATACGTATTGCTTTGTGGTTGGGTGGTTGCTTAACCACTGCGCCAACTGTGAGTCGTGTGGTTCAGTGGGCGTAGCAGTAGCTGTGGGTATCTCTCCATGTGTGTGTGTGTGTGTGGTCTAGGTAGCCGGCAATTACTCATTGCGTATATGTCGCTAATTAGGCGCAAGTGTTGTCGATAATGAAGTGGCGCTTTGTGCCCAGCGAAAGCATTATGTGGGCAGGAGCAGAAGGACAATCAGGACGACGATGATGGCGACATATGTCGGTTCGCTGTTTAAGCTGTAAAGCACGTCGCCAGACGTGGAGCTCGCATTTCACAGTGCACGTCCCGCCGATAGCTTCTGCTGGTGCGCGTGCTCCATTGTCCTAGCGCCGGCTAAATGGCTCTATGTGATAACTTTTTTGTTCGCCAAGTAAGTGTAACAAACCGATGCCACATACCCAGCCCCCCAACCACCCAACCACCAGCCAGCCCAACGTCCGACACATGTGAACAATAGAAAACAAGTAAGAATTCTCTAGTCGAGGTTGCTCGACTGCAGGATCCCCTGAGCCCGTCGAGGGACTGGACAGTGTGGACTTACTTATAGACTATCTATGATAAGAACATGAAATGTGCATATCTGCCAAAACTCAAATCTAATGTGTGAAATACCTTGTTTGCAAATTTGGACTTGAGACCGACGTTCAAAATAAAAAAATAATCGAAATTCCATAAAATTATTTTTATTTATCAGTATTTTGAGTATTAATGAGTATTAATCGATTACATTAAACAGAAATATATAGCGCTTTTTGGAAGCCATAGCACTAGACGGATTTGCAAAGAACATTTCAAGTATCTCCATCCGCACTAGGACAGGCGGAAGGACGAACAGGTAGACATGGCTAAATCGACTCAGCTCCTCGCATTGATCAAGAATATATATACTTAATGGGCTGTGCCACTCCTGTTTTCTTCCATTGAAGAAAACTGTTATACCCTGGTTTCCCATTTTCAATGGACGCACAGTAAAAGAAGAGTAAACAAAAACTTACCATGGGAAAACCGTCCAACAGGGCCATACGAGGACAATGCGACAGAGGCACATCCCTCCGTCACTCCCCCTCGACGCACTTCCAATCAAGCAACGTAAATGGCTGCCCAATTGCGTGCCTAGCTCCTTGATATGCAGGCAACTTGTGGAGCATGCGCGACAATAGTTTTTTGGGATTACCAGGCACTCGGGTGGATCAAGCAGGAATACAAAATAAAGATGGCACAGTCGAAGAAGCACTGAGAATTCCAGTGGAATAATAGATATATGTGTAGAGTCTACTGCTAAGCTACTCACTTCTGGGCAACGGAAGCTGCCTGTAAAGTATCCACAAGTAATTACAATATTATAATGATAGTCCTGTTGGTTTATCCCTCCGTCTACGACCCTACGACTGCCTGCCCGCTTATGCAAAGTTGATAAACAGCCCTCGTATTTCATCTCGGCGTCATTTTTGCGGCCATCCATGGCGTTCCTCCGTCCGTTCGGTTATCCTGTCCGTATGCCAGCTCACGTGCTCTGCTCCCCTTCTGCCCGAGGTAGGCGACAAACATGAGCATCATCCGCATCTCGAATCTCGCATCTCCCGTCCACACGACTGAGGCAAATGGCGTGCACGAAATCTCAATGCGTGACGCCCTGTTGCGAAACAGAAAAAAAAAACGAAAGAAAATAAATATTTTGATAAAATTAAAACGAGTAGCTACGGATTTTTATTTACTTGGCAACCCCAAAAAAAGCGAAGCAAATGATAAAATTTCGTTTCTGAAAAATAAAACCATTTTTGGCAAAGCTTCCTACTTTTAAAAATCGAATATGAATAAATTCGACTTAAATGAAAGTACTTTTTAAGGAAAGATAAGCTGGGGGAGCAAAAATGCATTTGTTCTGATCTACATACCTACTGGAAGAGCCAACTATCTGTATTCAAATCTCACCGTATATAGATATGTATTATTATATATAAATATCGTTAATTTGGATTGATTAATTTGGAACATTTTAGATAACTATTTAGTATAATCCTATGAAATTCATATACATACATATATGGGCCTAGATATGATCTAACTCCTCTGCTTGAAGAGATTTTTTAATTTAATTTTTTTCAATTTTAATTTTTATAATAAAAGTTAAGCCATAACTCTTATTTTTAATTTATGTCATAAAAATTGAAATAATAGTTATACTTTGGCAAATAAAATTTGATTGATAATTATTAAATTTTTTTATTTTTAAAATACAAATTTCGTATAATAATTATAAATAACTGTTTTTTAATTACTCAAAAATAATTCTTCTTTTTTTTTATTTTTACTATACAAATTATAATCATTACGGTTCCTGCTATGAGGAATACATCTTTAATGTTTTTTTATTTTTACGTTTTGTCAATTGAATAAATGGAGCGAATGACTTTTCCTTTATATGATTTCAGAATAAACTCTTGGGATCCGATTATTAGTAAAAAAAACTAGTCCATTTCTCATCCGTAAGTTTTGTAAACTTCAAGTATGTTTAAAGTTAGTGTGAGATATAGGGGCATTCAAATAGACCGTGTCCAAGGAGTCAAAGACTTTAAATTTAAGGACGATAAGCTTGATTCTACTTATTCATGAGGCTAATGCCAATGAATTGTTCAAGTGGTTTATATTATCACATTGTATTACATATTATTACATTATATATTATTACGATGCGAAATATATCATATTTGATATTACTTCTAGACTACTTGACCTCCATTCATATAAATGCGAACTGCATTCCTTATATATAAAGTCCATTCCTCTCCACAAATAGTTTGGTAATGTGCACGGTATCTAATAGTCGAGCGGGCCACACGCGCTCGTACCGCTTTCCTTGTTTCGGATTGTCCTTTTGTCGGCCGCTGGTGTCGGCCTTTGTAGTTTTTATTGCCCGTCTGTCAATATCCGGCGGCAGATTTCGCCTCACTTGGAGCTACAAATTTGACTGGATTCTCGGCGCTCGCCCTTTGATTCCATTTCCCGTGCGGCACATAAGTAATGCAACAGAATGGAGCTCCCAGACTGCTGGCTGTAGTTGTAGCTGTGGCTGTGGCTGTGGCTGTAGCAGTGGCTGTGGCTCTGGCGCTGCTTTGCATGTTACAACTTTAAGGATATGTGACCATAAACAACTGAACGTAAAATGCCAGCTCCCAGGGCATTGGGGATGCGACCCATCAACTGCCTCCCTCGCCCGTGCGTCCGACGGCTAGCTGGGAGAGTGTGTGGCTATGTAAAAAGGGATAGGAGGTGCCTGGGATGAGAGGTGCCCGAGAGGTGTGGCAATTGGGCTGTGTCGCTGGGAATGTAACCGTAACTGTAACCGTTGCCCTTGGCTACGCACAATTTGAATTAAATTGCACTCGACGCATTCTGTGTGCCTGCAAGGACATCCAAAGGACTCGCACTCCAGCAACGACTTAACCAACATGCCAGGATTCAATTAATTCGAGGACTCTCGAGCCACCTGCCACACTGCTGGTGCTGTTGCTGCCGTTGCTCCTCCTCCTCGTCCTCCTGCTGCTCCTGCCGTTTGTACACAAATAATCAAGTTAGCCACGTTAAGAGCTTCAATTTAATATGTTGCCAAATTGGCTTTTACAAGACAGCCAATGGCTAAATAAACACACACAGATGTCCTCCGTCCATTGTCAGCTTCGTTTTCAACAAATTCTTGAGCAAATGCAATCACAGTAAGCACAAATTGCAAAAAGTTGCCCAGGCTCTGCTGCAGCGTCCGAAACTTTGCTAATTAAGTGCACTCGAATAGATGCGATGCGATGCTAAGCGAATTACGGATTAACAAAATGTATTTTAAAACCTCGTTGACAGTCGTCGACAGTTGAGTCCTTCAAGTATCGATCCACGAAAGTAGTTGCTTGCTCCTGATGTTAATAAAAATCCCTAGCTGAATCTCCCGTATGTCATCTGATAGTCATCAATATAACTGGCTATTTTTCTTGCTTTCTTTAAAGTCTTTAAGCTCTGAAGTCTAACGTTGAGCTCTACAATATATTGTGAACTGAATTCAAGCCTTGAGAATCAAAGTTAGCCATATCATGCTCTATAAGAAGGTTTGATATAGGGATGTCGAATATTTTAAACTGTCGTATTGATGATATTTTAAGTTTCCAAAAATGTCAATATGATATTTTAACCTAATATATCGAAATATCAATATTTTTAGATTTTGTTTTCTTTACTTGTTTTTACACAATAAATTTAAAATCCGTCCCAAAAAACAAGACAAATAAGAATAAGTATTTTTAATTTAGATGAAAGAGACAAAAATTAAATTTGGCTATCACAAAAATATTTAATATTTGGTAAAAAAATATGCCGATATATTTTTATGATGAAAAATACATCGATATATTGATATTTTGATATATTTTTAAACCCCCAACCTAGTTAAACTTTTAGTTTTAGAATGTTGTTAGAGGACAGGTTAGACTCGACCATATATCAATTTTCACACTCAAGAGTTGAAAATTGGCTTATACTTCCCGACTCAGTCCCCTGCAATGGACCTCATAATATTTCCCAAGTCTCAAAAGCTCAAACACTCAAAACGCTACCAAACTGAACTTTTATTGGCTACTACAAAGTACAACACAGAAATGGCTTCACATGTTGTGGAATTTGTGCAATGCTCGGTAATCACTCATAAAAAATATGTATATATATATCTGTGGATACCTATGGACGGCCTGAGGATGGATATGTCGAGCTGGGCTTCGGCTTCGGCTTTGGCTTTGGTTGTGGGTCCTCCACTTGCGACTCGGACTGGCTGATGGAGGGCATCTGGACAATGGAATAGGTGGGGCGGTAGATGCGCTCGTCGACTATGTCGAGGTCCTTAATCGAGATGCTCTTCACCAACGTCGTATTGGGCAGAAAGGAATACGCGCCCATCCGCTCGCCACGTTCGCTGGCGATTGTCTCCGTACGGAGATGCTTGGCTCCATCGCGCGTTATCACGCACAGATCGATGTTGGAGCCGGAGCCCAGATCGTTGAACACACCGGCGCTAATTGCCTTGCGCACCAGCTGCTTGCCTTCGTCCAGCCCCAGTGCGGGATTCCAGCCCTGCTCCAGCACAGCCATGGCGGCCAATGTGCCAGAGCCCATAGCTGCGTAGGGTATCTTGTCGATGGAGCCGCACGGATGAATGCAGTTGATGTGCGGCCCATATTTGTCCACCCCACCCATGACCAGGGCGGCACTGATGTGACCCTGGTAGCGGAACAGCGTACGCCGGAGCATCATGCTGGCACAGATCAATGGCACCTGGCGACCCGTGTTCAGGCCGTGCAGATCTAGCTCAGCGGACGTCATCTGAGTCATCTGTTCAGTGTCGGCGGCGGTGCCTGCCCCACAGCAGCTGTGGAGAGCAAAAGTAAGACTGGGCGTGGCTCGGCTAGAGGATATTCATTTCATTCGAGTAAACTTTAACTACAACAATTTGGTATTCAATAAGAATTCCTAAAGCCCTTTAAAAACCTAAGCTTGTCTCTAGTATTTGAAACACGCATTTTACAAATAAAATGGTGAGGGGTGGATTTAGGGGTGGGGGTAATTTGTAACAAGAGTCGAAATTCTATAATTCTTTTATTTGACCTTTAAAAATTGGCGACTCTAGCTCGACAGATGTAGCAGATATAAATTTATTACTGATTGTAAACGAAAATACCTCACTATGGCCGTGGTTTATACGGACCTAAGAAAAAAATTTTAAATTTTCCGACAGACGGACAGAGCTAAATTTACTCAGCTCGTCACCCTGATCAAAAATATATATACTTTGTGGGGTCTGCCACGCCTCCTGCTTGTTACATGCTACGTAACCTTTATACCCTGATTTCCCATTTTCAATTCAGGGTATACATTTCGTATATCTCTTAAGATCTTTGAAACATACAAGTTTCGTCTTGTCTTGTTTTAAAAGAAGACCTATTCCCTTTTCCAGTGGGTTCAGAGTGTAAAAAGCAAATATATCCAATGGCAGATGTGTGCCTGTTAGTTAGCTTACTAAATGTGATCCTGCAGGCGATGTATCTTCGAACAGTTCTTGTCTGACACAATGGGTCCCTCGGTGGCGCGCGTATCGGCACCGAGTATAACACCGTCCTGGTAGATGATGCCCACGATGGAAGTGCCCGTGCGCACTGCCAACGGTGGCTTATACCCATCCATTAGCAACTGTGCATTGCTGTAGAGTTAGGTAGAGTGATGGTACGTAGGAGTAGTAAGAGGAAAAGGAGATGTCGTCTCACCGTCTGGCATTAACGAAATTGAAAGCGCATCGTATGTCCTTGTCCTGAAAGTCCTGAGCCTCCAAATACGACAACATCTTGTGTGGCAGACAATAAAATTTTTACTCAATTTTTGACTATAGAAACTGGTGTGGATGATATGATATACTTGAGCAATTTGTGTGCCTAACGGAAGTAAATTGTAACAGGCAAAGCCTACTAAGATAAGTATGCTTGCCTAGTCACATGGTATATGTACAGTCTATCCATCTCTCAGAGCTCCGTTTTTCTTTTCTCTATCCTATTCTATTTATCTCTATCCATCTATCGTATGTGTTAGATAGCTGAAGCTATTATTGGTGGCTAATCGAAATCGTCTTATGTAAATAATAAGCCCAATGAATAATGAAGAATGTTTCTTGTGTGGCGTTGCTAGAGAGGATGATGGAGCTATGTGCGGATAATTAATGCACAATGTCTACATATTCGGGGGGCGGAATGATTAAAGACTATAATTTAGGGGCAGAATATGAAGGCTAAATCGATTTCAGGCGACTGGCAACTCTCTTGTCGAACGAAATACAATTAGGATTAATTAGAGTCCGGTTATATTTTAATTAGCATTTGGACAGCCCCGCCCCAGTCTCTGTCCAGTCGGTCGAAATGCTGCTACGCAAATGACAAACACTTTGATTGGCAGCCAAGGGGGTTTGGGCGAGGGGTGGGCGGAAGGCGCATAGGGAATGGGGCATTGCAATGGTAAATGGTAAATGGCAAATGGCCGAGCTGCAAAAATGACTTCCAGTTGCAACTTGACGACAACTTTGCTGCAACTTAATTACGAGGGGAGAGGTGCGGCCAAGGGACTTGAGATGCCGGACAACAACTGCTTTTTGGGGCGGCCAGATGGCGGCGGACTCTCAACTCGCAGCTCTCAGCTCGCAACTTGCAACTTCGAAGTTTGCTTAAACAATTTTGCGCTGCATTTGGCCAAGAACTGAAAACTTTGCAGCTGCTTATGGCACAACAATAGCAACAACAAGGATGCAAAAACCAGATCCCAATCGCAATCCCAAATCCAAATGCAACTTTCGTTGTGCCATCCGCAAATTCGCTCTTGCCCAGCTGTGCCTACTGCATCAAGAGCGACGGCCACAAAGGGGACTGCACTGGGGGGGCCTGGACTGGATGACGTATTAAAGCATTTATTTTGTCCACCCACAGCCACAGCTCGAGATGAAACACGAGAAATATTGATATCTATCCATGTATATTTTGCTTCACTAACATTTCCCAAAAACTGAAAGCTCTTCAAAGGCTGGCGAGAGCTGCTTTCCTTTCATCGGCACGCAAGACGGACGGATTCAGTATATTAAGACGTTCATCGAATCGAATTACCACAGGGAGCTGTGTGGCGTTCGTCAAGAGATTGGAGGTCTTTTGAGAAGGTATACTAGATAGGTCTGGCGAAGGTAGCTTGCTATTGTAATTGTTATGATTTCTCTGGTTTTTTGAGACTCTTCTTTTAATGCTATTTTTGCGGTAAGGGATTGTTTGTTGGCCACATCCACCAAGTTCTCATGCATGTTGTACTTGCCATCCGGAGTTATAAGGCGTGATAAGGCCCACGCCCATTTAGTCCTTATTTCCTTTCGGTACATTTGCACCGGGGGTGCACCTCCAGTTGCGCCCCAGCGGAAAGGGTCATTGGCAAATTGTCTGGGCCATCGGGCCATGACAGAGTTGAGGGCGCGTTGGAAGTATTCGTAGTATATTTGTTTTGGTTTTCCGTCTGTTGAGTCGGATAACCAGCTGTCTATGTCGTCTTTTATCTGTGAGGGTGTGTGTGGGGCTTTCGCATTCAGCGCATGCATGTGGCACAACAACATCTACGCTGGCCCTTTTGTATAAAGAAGGGGGTAACCGAATGAGCTGAGTTGCTTGAGATAGTGGCGGAAAAAATCATCCTCAAGCAAACGGACGTTGTCCTCAGTCTGTCTTACTCCACTGGTTGAACAGCTTCCGGATTTTTGACAATGCATAGTATATCTCCTGAGCGACTTGCACTTGTCCAATATATACTGATATCCCATTTTCAATGGGTTCAGGGTATAAGAAGAACAAAAACACGTTGAAAGTTTGATCAGTTGCTAAACTGCTTTTCAAATCATCCTGGAATACAGGAGTGCACCAACATCAAAACTCTTCAGGGAAATGGAAATTTGAATAGCATTAGAAGAGAATATATTGCTGGCAGCGCAGAGCATTAGCCTTGCGGTCCCCCTCAAAGTGTATATGAAAACGAGCACCTTAAATGTGAATCAATATCAATATCAATAGCAATATGAAATGTAACCAATTTGGACTATGGCAAGCGGTTGGGGCAAATGCTAATTGAATTGTTTTCAAAGTAAAAACGATGCTAGGCGCCTTGTCGCATGGCGTGCGACAGAGCGAGACAGCTGCCCAGCGCTAGGGTACTCATTACGCCTTCAGTGCCCCGCTGTCAATTAGATTTACGAAACGTTTGCATTTGCGCTCGTGTGCAGAAGTGGCAGAAAATTGCTTAATTAAATTGGTCAACTAGCAGCTACAAGCGGTATTATGTCATGGTTACCTAGCGCAAACTCTGATTGCTAATTGCAGTTGAGCAAAAAAGGAAAGTGGGGAGAAACCAAGAGCGTAAGTCATGAGAGAAGCTGCAACTGGAGCGTATTGTTGCCTAGTAACACCGCCTGCTCGCCCCTCTCATCTCCAGGCGCCCGCAGATACTGTCGACAGCACATGTGCAGCTAATTAAACGAGACATTTGACACGGTTCGCTAATTATTATGAATCTGCGTCGAACAGCGGTGAGAGCTCGACGACGGACGGAAACTTATTCAATTGTGCATCGTATCCTGGCAACGAAACAAATTGCACTTGCACACAACTCCTTTGCGATTATCCTCACCCTACTCTCGGCCAAGATGCTTATCGGGGAGCTCCCTTTGATTTTACACGGATTATTTGATGTCTGATGGACTTGAAATCTCATTCACATATGGACAAGCGCTTGGAAGGGATATCTCTTGAATACTGTGAACAAATAGTTTTCTTCATTTGCATTCAATCTATGGAAATATTCGAATTAGATCTATGAATAACTACATTACGTATAAGGAAACCAAATCAAATATCAATTTCTAAGAAATATTAATTATTATCTCTATGCTCAATTTTAACCATAAATAGCGTCAATTGATTCATACATTTTGGACATATTTTTATGTGTATGTATGGAAATATATGTATAATAGGCAAAAGGAGGCGTCGTAGAACCATGATCATAAATACGTACATATGTTTTCTTCATGCGGATGACGAGCGGAGTTGATCTAGCATTGTTAGTCTATACGTTATTATCACGTTCTAAAAATTGGAAGTAGATAGTCCATATCACTAACCATAGCCCATATTGGGAGCAATATTACCTATTTAAAACGCACTTGTGGTCTCTGATATTCAATTTAATAACATTCTTAAGAAATGAGCTGTTTTTGATTAGGTTCCACTGGGTTTTCAATTCAAAGAAACAAATAATCAATAAATCGAATCAACAAAAATTTATGTATGTGTATTTGAATCAAAAAAAAAAACATATATTGATAAGTAAAGTAAGTAATTTTATTAAACACAATTCCATTTCTAAATTTGATTCAGCGGAAATGGGGCATTTTTTGTTCCTTCGAAACGGACTAAAAAATACAAAATAAATATTAGATTCGTGCTGATAATGCCAGCATTAGAATAGTTAGAATTTCGGCGCACAAATATGCGGTCACACTGTGCGGCGATCAGTTAATAAAAACAGCTGTCAGAACTCACCCGGTGGTGTACGTGCATATGTGCATATGTGTTCGCCATGAGCGCTGCAACGAAAAGCGACGACTTTGAGATTCGCGTGTGTGGTGTGGAGGATGGCGACAGAATGATGGAGTTCCTCTTGGAGCACTACTATCGGGAGGAGCCACTTACTGCCGGCTGTGCGCCACCAGAGCCAGATGAGAAAGATAAACAATTTCTACTCTCCAATTTGCCACATGGCACCTGCCTTCTAATGCTCCACAATGATCGCATTGTGGCCGCCGCCGTCGCTGGGCCCAAGGAGGCCAACGCGGTGGATGACCTGTTCGAGCAGGCCGCACAGCTGGCCGGCACCAAATGGGGTCGTATTCTGGGCATTTTGGCCATTGCGGAGCGCGATGCGAACGTCTTCAAGCGTTACGGCGTGGACAAAGCTCTACACCTGCACGCCATTGGCGTGGACTCGCAAATGCGTGGACGTGCTGCAGGCCAGCGACTCATAAACGCCCTCGTTGCCCTGGGCAAGGAGCTGGGCTATCCGCTGCTTACCGCCGACTGCTCCAGCTTCTACTCCAGCCGACTGATGCAGCGCCTCGGCTTCGACGTGGTCAACCGAATACCCTACACAGACTACGTGGACGACGCTGGGGAGCAGATCGTGCGACCACCTGAGCCCCATCTGGCCTTGGAGACGGTCGCTCTGCGTTTATAGCTCTAATTTGCAAGAGCGAGATAGACTGAGCGGCAGAGGGCGGCCCTATCTAAATCATAAATGAGAAACATTTGCCCAAGTCATCATAAATATTTGACACTCAACCAAATGCTCGGTTATTTGACATACATATATACATGTATATGTATATGTATATGTATATGATTTGTACAAAAAATGTTTCCATGTGTAAGTAATGCGACAACACGAACTAGTCACATACATGTATATCTGGCTCTAATGGATCAGTTATGGAACAACTAAATTTACTATAGTTACGCCCAATAGAAGCTATAGAATGTAGTAAAGATAGGCATTTGACTTATTAAAGCATCAACCAAAGCTAATATGTGCACCGAATTTTAGTTAGAACTGTTGAGCGAGACAAAGCGAGGTCTAGCGAGGGAGGCCAATGAGCTTGACCTGAGTTTAAAATATCCTCCTGCTCTCCACTGCCTTCAAATTAGCAACATTGTTGACAGTCAAGAGATGTGCGTGATTTTCATAATTGAGTTCAGATTACGCCGTAAGTTGCTGGCAGCGGACTATTTATGGCGATGATGAACAGCAAGTCGTCCGGCAGGATGCAAATTAGACGGCGAAGGCAACGGTGGGACTTGTTAGCAAAGCAGAATGGTCAATAATAAAGTGTAAGGAATGGTCAATGCGTATCCGTATCGAGTGTCATTGTTACGTTGGACACAGATTGACAATGGGTCGGCGGACGGCCGTATATTGCAGCGCCAAATGTATCTGGGATCAGCAGTGAGTGTAATCCGTGAAAAGGACTACACGAAAGGAAGCGGCAAGGAAATGCGGCATTCTCGGTGGCACTGGTCAACGGATTATGGCGTTGGTCTTGAATCCCGTTCAAGTGAAATCGAGCGCGTGAAGTTTAAGTGCCGGCCATTGTCCAACGAAATTTGGCGTAATTGGAGCAAAGCTTGTGGAGGGCTCTGCGCCGCAAAGCCGGACGGGGTGGTCCAAGGTCAGCGCTACCAAAAGGAAAAACCGAAAACGAAAAAAAAAAAATGAACAAACTAACCGAAATGGTTCAAACAAATCAGCCAAAAATAAAGAAATGCTGCACAATAAAAGCATTAGCACTGTGTGCGAGGGAGAGAGTGATAGTCACTGGGGGGGATAGAGTGTGAGTGCGAGTGTGTGTCCTTGAACATTGTGTGCCAAATGCATGGGCATCTTGGACGCGACGGAGAGGCGTGGCGAGGTAGCGAGGCGACAGGCAGCGACAACGGCAACAGCAACGGCAACAGCAACGGCAACGGCAACGCCAGCGTAGCTTAACACACACTTCAAGCGCGAAGCGAGCCACAGTCACGTACATTTTATAAACTTGATGGCACGTCAGACCCTTTGTCCATAGCTGGCCTAGTGCCTGCTCGCTCTCGCCTGTTGGCGAGCCTTTGGCTGCGCGCCTGCTTGCGCTCGTCAGCTACAGTGCTGTGCTGCGCTAGCAATTCGCCGCAAAGCTTGCCATTTTCGCCGCATACACCATTTGGCCGTCGCCGCCGCTGCTGCTGCGACTGCTGCTGCTGCTGCTGCTCCTGTTGTTCAAAAGCAGCCTTCAATGCTGCCGAAATGCCAGAACAATTCGTGCCGCGTGCGCGTTCGGTTCGTTTCCTTTAGCAGCGGCTCCACTTGCTGCTGCTCAGTTGCTCAGTTGGTGTTGGCAGTGTTTTTGGTTTGAACGTGTTGACTGTGCTTGTGTGCGTGTGTGTGTGTGTGTGTGTGTGTCTGTGTTTGTGTGTGGGTGTGGGCTCTTGTGTTGTATGTTTGCATGTGAGCGTGCTGTAGTGAAAGTAAACAACAAGCCGCATGGCGCCGGCAAATCCAAGAACCACTCAAATGTGAAGCCAACCAGCACTGCATAAAAAAAAGAGAGAAAAAAAAAAAAAAAAACAGAAAATGGCGCTGAGCAGCGGCAACGCAGCCAAAGTCGAAATCGAAATTCATTCATTGATTGAAATTCGCGCGATTTACTTTACGGCCATTTTTCAAATTTGTTTTGGTTTTTTTGTTGTTTGTCTTTTTTTTACAGTGCCATACAACAGTAAGCGTTACCGAAACTCTGAAAAACCACAGCGAAAAGAAGAAATATCTCACAGATACAAATCAGCTGAAAATGCCGCGTGAACTGTTGCAAAAACGCGTCCGACTCAGCCGGCTGTGGCTGCTGCCGCTGCTGGGCCTGTGCTTGGCCAGCTTTGCTTTGCGCTGCGATGCGCGTGCGGTAAGTGCCTAATGCAGTCCCAATCCCTAAACCCTGCTCCTGCTCCTGCTCCACATTCAGCCCCCAGTGCCCCGCGTTCGCCTACTCAAAAGCTATTCATGGCCTGCCACACATTCCACACGAAGTTGCGCCGAAAATCCTTGCCGCTCCACCTCGACCGCCATCGCGATTACTTTGTTGCGCCAAGCTCGTTTAAGGATGTCGCGCACAAAGCGCAATTGATAGATTAAGTGCTCTCCCTGGCACGAGCCTTCAGCGTTTAGCATCTTTGGCACTTTGGCAACCAAAAAGAATTTATTAATGGAACGAATTTCTAGGGAAACACTTTACAACGCCTCAGAATGCGGCACGCTAATTACCAACTAACACGATTCGACTGTCTAAAAGGCGTTGACATTTGGGTTAGAAGTGCTAACCTGCATATACTTATCTTTACATATATTATTATAGTCGCTTGACAACAAGAAAACGCAACGGAAGCTTATCAGCTCCACTGTATAGTTTATTCAAACATGGGTTTGTTTAATCTATCCAGAAATCGACTTCAGAGCTTTACCAAACTGCGAAATACCAAAGAAATAATACCGTGCGCTATTGTGAGTCATGTGAATACACATCGATTCGATTCGTTAGTGATAAGATTTTCTACAAGTTCTACCCCTTAAGTATAATTATAATTAATTAAGTATTGTATTAATTGTTTTATTCTACGTATGATTATAAAAAACCTAAAATTTAAAACTAAAAAAAAAAAATTTTAGAAATAAATTATTTTACTTGAGTAGAGTGTTGATCATTGTAGCTGGAAAATTTTACTACAGAGAGATCTTATTCCAAACAGTTGAAAGCCTAAAGGTTGGGCTCATATTCAAAACGAAAATGAAATTCTGGGCTCAATGTTTAAGAGTAGAAAACATTTTTCTCTAATCTCATTGCGTAGCTTAGGTTATATGATATAATATTATCTATCACAAAATAGATAAATATTTTAAATAGTAAAAACTGGCGTATCTCTTATGTATGTCTTCTTGTATGTGAAGACGATTTTAAGTGTGAGGGTTTGAGGGCAAGGTACGGAGTGGGATTCGAGCCTTGGATCTAACAAAATCTGATTAAAGTTAAGCATTGATTTCTTATAGAGAATAAATTCATATTATATCTCTTACATGTCTCTTAGACGTCTCCTGTATGTCTGATTGGGAAAACGTCTATTTGCGTTCCATTTAATATTCAGTTAAATTTCAGTTGGCTTCCCACAAATGGGTCTTTCCGAAGAGCAGTTAGATGCTGATAAAGTGGAACGTAAATGGAACGATTTAAGTGATGCTTAGCAAAAAATTGTAGCCTCCGACAAGTCGGGCGCCAACAAGTCGTGGGCGTGGCTGGTGCCTGATGGCTGGGTATGGGGTGTGTCCTCTGATTCTGGCAGCATTTCAAAATTCGAATTGCCCAATTTATATGCGCAAAGTTCTAACTCTCTCCGCCCCTATGTCTATATGCGTGTGTGTGTGTGTGTGTATGAGTGTGTATGTGCGCGTGTTTTTTTCCTTTTTGAGTAAATCAAAACGTGAACTCTTGACTAGCCAAGTCAAAAGTTGTTTCTATTATTTTTTCTTTTACTTTTTATTTTCATTTTGTTTTGTTTCGTGGGCCAAGCAACGGCGCGACGGGGCGACGGGGCGACGTCATCGTCGCCATTGTTGTCGTCTGCCTGGTAACCGACTCTACTAGGCCTCGCCTCTGCCTCGGCGGCAGCCCCTCGTCTTTGGTCAGTTGAAATGCCTCCTGACTGGCGACTTGTTTTGGTTGCGGGACTTATCCTTTCGACTGGCTTGCCCCCTTACCCTCCTCCCGCCCTCCCCCTTCTCGTTTCCTATGGCCTCTAGACTTCAGTTACCAATGCCAATTTTTCTTTTGTTTGTTTTGTTGCTGTTATTGCTATTGCTATTGTTGTTGTTGTTTTTGTTTTTGTTGTCGTCGTCCAACCAGCCGTAAGGGCGCTACGAAATGAATAATTTCAGTGAATTTACTAGAAAATTTTATTCATATAAATCACAAATTAAATAAGTTTTTACGACGTTGTTCAGCGGTTGTGCGAGGCCACTACAAAACTTATTTGTGTTCTCGATTCTCGTGCTGTGAATACCCTGTAAATGTCAAGTGTGGCCCAAAGGGACGCACAGCATTCGAGCTGAATGTCAAAGAAGTTTTCCCTTTGTCTTTCGTTGGGCTGTGGCCGTTCTTCGTATACCCAAGTGGGAAGTGTCGGAGCTAACTACTTGAATATACCCTAAGTTAGTGTTGGGTTTCACAAGGATATAGAGGGGCTCACTGAGCTTCGTCTGTTTGTTTTACATATTCAAAGTAGCTGGAATAGATAGAGAGTGCTTCGCGCATCATTCGTCATTAGCCTCATACTTTTGGCCCAACGTATACGTAATATAAGGAAGCAGTTCATATCATATAGTTGGAGTTTCAGCTGGTTTGCTGCGGACATATTCTGCCAGTTCCAGGGTATGTCCTAGTAGAGCTCATTATTGCCAACGCTTTTCTACTTGCTACGGTTGTAGTTGTTGTTGTTGTTGCTTCGTCCACAGCATTTTGGAGTTCTGCCTTGCGGTGGCCTTCTCTCTTTATTTTTTTTGTAGGAAGTCAAACTGGCCCCCCCCCCCCCCCCTTTTTTTGCTAGCCCCTAGCCGTCTCGCCCACTTTTGTACCCCTTGCTGCTTGGCCCCGCCCACTCGTCTAGCCTTTTTGCCTCGCTGCTTGCCCTTTTTTTATGGTCGTGTAATTTTTTGTTGGCCTTTTTATTTATGCTTATTATCGTGATTGCTTTCGCCCGTAGCCCGGAGTCGAAGCCAGCAGCCAAAGCTGTGGAAAGGAGCTAACACAGTCACAAACACACACACACACACACACACACACATATACAGAGAAAGATGCTGAAACTGTCTCCTTTAGCCGCTTTGGTGGTCATTCTGGCTTTTGGTCGCTTGCCGCTTGATGCGCCAAAATGTTGCAGCTACGTTTGGGGCCATGTTGCAGCTGCATTAATAATGCAACATTAGCCAAGTACATGCGGCGCAGCATTTGAAGCTGCCACATCGGTCGCCTGGCTAGCAATTTACGCTGTGACCGCAGCAACAACATGCAATTAATCATAGCCGCACTCAATGCCACAGCGCGCTGTCCCACATTCAGTTCGTTCAACCACCGAACCAGCCACCCACCATCTATCTATGTATGTGTGCCGTGGCAAGGACGAAACCTGACAAAGGACAGCGAAAAAAAAGGAAGACAAAAAGGCAACAAAAACAACAAAAATTGCAAAACTAAAAAAAGAAATGAAAATGGAAATTTGGCAAAAAGTTTTCTTCCTCTTTTTCCTCTCTGTTCTATATGTTTTCCTTTTTATTTTACTGTCCCTGACCTTGCAACTATTTCGCACATCAAATCATAATTTATGGTGGCCCAAGAAGCGGAGACACCACCAGCAGGAGCAGCAGCCGAAGCAGCAGATGATGTGGGCTCGAATTGAGAACAAAAAGCCGTCCCGCCCACCGTCTGCTGCCTGGCGCCCACATAATTATCGCCTTGATTTATGGCAGCATTTTCGCAGCCAATTACAAAGTGAAAAAAAAAATATGGAAACGGAAGCGGAAATCACATGGCATGTGCTGTATATGGCATACATACACACACACGCACACACAGTATAAATGCCTTTGATTGAGGCCATCATCAGATTGCGTGCCATGCAAATTACCTTCGTACTCACCTTCAAGGCAGTCAAATAGTTGAACGTAATCCAAGCAGCAGAGGAAGAGGGTGAGGAAGTGGCAGAGGAAGAGGAAGAGGAAGAATTGCGCGCAAGGTGAGCGCAAGGCTCAAGGCTGCTTAGAAAATCTACTCAACTGCCGACTGGTTTATTAACCAGCTAGAATTTCCGAAAGTAAGCCAGAAAATAACTTGCGAAATAGTTGAAGTGCCTTTGGGTAGGGTATAGACATACATACGTAGGTCTATCAACTATACATAGGTATGTCAAGTGCTTCAGAGTGGGGCATTCGACATAGCTCATTTATGTTGAATTGCTTTAGTTAGTCAATTATTTTTTACATACAGTGAGTAACAGAGGTATTTGATTTTCTTATTTTTCCACTTCAAACGCCCTTAAGACAGTATAGTATAGTATTGTATAGTATAGTATAGTATAGTATAGTATAGTATAGTATAGTATAGTATAGTATA
>NW_022046655.1:1755-22089 GCF_001654015.2 Drosophila navojoa
GTCAATAGTAGCAGCAATAGTAGTCAATAGTAGCAGCAATAGTAGTCAATAGTAGTCAATAGTAGCGGCGATAGTAGTCAATAGTAGTCAATAGTAGCAGCAATAGTAGCAGCAATAGTAGTCAATAGTAGTGGCGATAGTAGTCAATAGTAGCAGCAATAGTAGTCAATAGTAGCAGCAATAGTAGTCAATAGTAGCAGCAATAGTTATTAATTAATTAAAATCCTATAGTAAGCCCACACTGCAGGCAATGCGTGCTTCTGCTTGAATCCCTATTATTATTTGCATCCTTATTTTATTGTGAACTATCAAGTCTTCGCAGGGTTCAGGGGATTTCGTAGTCGTGCAGCTTCGACTAGAGCTTTCTTACTTGTTCTCACTGTTATTGCTGCTGTATGCATGTGTGTGTGTGTGTGTGTGTGTATGTATGCATGTTTATGCAGTTGCAATTAGAGAGCACTTCAGTTTATTGTTTATCGATTTGCTGCGCCAATTAAGGCGCTGCAGCTGTTCGCGTTTTGATTTCAGCCCGGCCCACAGTTGCAAATGCGTGTGTGTGTGTGTGTGTGTGTGTAACGCAATACACACATCATGGACTGTCTGTAGTGACAGTGATGACAATGACGATGAGCTATCCAATTTGTGTGGAGAGCAGCCGATGTGGCCCTTTAGCGCCATTAATTGCTAATTAAGGTTAATAACCTGGCACCAATGGCCAATGGCTGATGGACAGCGAACAGCGGACAGCGGACAGCGGACAGCGGACAGCGGACAGCGGATAGCGGAATGCGGACAAGGGGCAGACGCGGACCGCAGGGAGTTAACAGCTTTAACTGGCCAAGTTAAACAGTTGCATGCTCAGCGCGTCCCCAGATGCACTCGACATGGATGTGGACGTGGACATGGACATGGACATGAACTCAATCGCCTTGCAGCTGACAAGGCGCGTCATGCGAGCTGGCATGCTTCGCAATATGCATACGCACACACACGCACCCGGCCACCCAGCCACCCAGGCACACACCCACTAACACACACACACACACACACATGCAGACAAGCAAATGAGATTAAAAGTCAAAGCATGGCTGCCAGAGCCAGCTGCGCCTGTGGAGGTTCAACGACATATGACGCAGCGGCGCCTAATTGGATTTGCAACTGCGAGTGGCCGCAGCCCGTGGGCGTATGGGCGCATGGGCGGGGATGTGGGGCGTGGCATGGCAGAGAGCACGACCTAGAGCCAAGATTGAGCAACTACTGCCACATGGCTGCGTCATGCTCGGGGCACTGCATCCGCCATGCTGGCCGCCCCGTGATGCAATCAACAGCCCAAAAAATCCTTAACTAAACAAGAAATAACAAAAAACGGCTCGACTGTGCGATACCCGCTCTATTTATCACGCGCTACCGACAAGAGCTGCATAATGTGCTTGGACTCTGGTATGCGCAGCTAGAACATATCCTCGTAAAAGGGATGTGAGCTATGATTATGTTATCGAAAATATTATCGATATAAATAGCCATAGTTGAACTACTTGGAAAGTACATTTGACATTTCGTGTTGCACTTTATCGATAACTTATCACCAAATATATATAAATATTCAATAAATATGTTATCTCAGTTATCGAAAAGTGTCAGTAACTATAGCATATATCAGTTAAATGTCTGCCTTTCGACTTGATATCTCTCTGTGTAAGCATCACAATATATTCGTTTAGTTATCGATATATCGATAAATGCATATAGTGAAGTACACTTCTTATTCAGAAATCAGCATGATCACAAAAATGCTGCACAATCATCCAGCAAATTGTAGTCGAAAACCTATCGAATATTTGTCGATAACTTTTCGTATAAATACGTGATGCACGCCGTAAAATCTTTGCCCTTTTTCCTGGATTGCAGGGTGTGCGAAATGCAAGGGCGTCAAAATGAAATTAAAGCCGAGGCTGCGCTGACGACGTGTTGAAGGCTAAATGGGCGCATGGGCGCATGGCGCAAGGGCGTTTAGGCGTTGGGGTATGTGGGCGTGCCAAGCTGCAGCTGAAAAGCAATAAAAGTGACAGCTAAAGTTGAGTGCGGGCAAAAGTAATGCTTGGCAGCGTCAAGGCGGATGGCTGGATGCTTGGATAGCTGGGTTGGGTGATTGTGTGGTTGGGTGGCTGGGTGGCTGGCCTCCTTCGAGGTCTGGCAGGGACGTTGGTGCTGACAACACCAAACCGAATTTTAAAAGTAAAACTTTTCCTCTTCCACACAATAGTTGGAAAAATTCCTTTGCCATTTGCTCGGCAAACTTCTGCTGATTTAAAGAGGAGAGAAATCAATCCATGAAAGCAAAGTGTCCAAGTCCCATGCCGCACCAAAGTTCAGTATCTTATGCATTCCTCACTCGCATCATCGGCTCAACTAATGGAGCACATGAACACTCTTACGCAATTCACAATGAACTCGCAATAGGCCAGAGTAAACACAGAATTCACAGGCAGCAAATCCGTAGGGAGATAGATAGAGATCTCGTATAGAGTTTTAAAAAAATATGAATCTCTATTTGTTTTTAAATTTTGATAATTTTTGTGAACTTACATATACTATAAAAGTTTCATTGATTCCCTTAATTAAATAAGCTCAGATAGGCTGATGGCTTTCAGGTGTTTCAATGCATAGGGATATCCGATATGCCTGACTCCTGCATATAATACTAAAGCTTCCAATATACAATCTATAATATTATTTCCCTTACTTATTGTGGCCTTATGAGGAAAGTAAAAAATGTTGTACTCCTTCAAGGCGTGAACTAGTATATTAGTTTCCGTTCCAACCATTTCGTTGATATCGAAGCTAGAGAAATAAGATGACATGTAATAATCATGGGAAGCAATGTCGTAGAGGATTTTTCAGTTAGAAATTTCAAGTAGAGATTTCAAGCTAGGGATTTCGCATGTGGAACATATCATCACATTGATAGTCAAGATCTAAATATTATAGTGGATTTATCTACCTACAGTTTTACGACTAATTGAATTTATCTCTTCCACTGATTTATTATATGCATATATATTTGGCATATATATCCTGGCGAAACCAGGAAAGACTACTGCGCAGTCGCTGTTCGTTTTTCAAGATGCAATCAATTCAGTTTTTGCCAGATATTTTGAATACCTAATATCGGATATCTAATCGGATATAAGGAAAGCTATGTATATCTTAAAGTCGAATACGAAGACATCCACGGTAATTCAAGAGGTAGCATTTGTAGCATTTGCTTAGCTGGAGGTAAATCAGTTTCATCCGTGGATTAGATAAGTTATTGGCAGTTCTGCCAGGTGCCTGGCAGATCGAGCTCAAATTAGGTTTTTATCCAATGAGATGTGTGCGACATTTGATTTTCCAGCTGGTTAAATCAAGAGTAACGCATTTAACTATGCAAATGACAGGGATTTGCCCGAGGGAATAGCTCCCAATGGCAATCTCCGTTCCCGTTCCCGTCCCCTTTCCCAGTTCCAGTTCCAGTACGGGTCCCCCAGTCCGGTTCCATCTTTGCCGCCCTTTTTGGCTATGCATATCCATTTCCACTCAATCAGCTGGCATGCAAAGTAAATACATACATATATAGATGATATTGACTCTGCCACGCCCACACGCCCATCCGCCCAATCGACCTCAAAGTGCATTATTCGCCTACATTGGCATACTCATGAGATTACCATATAAATAATATTCAACTGACTTCTGAGTAACTGTGTATGTGTGTTTTTTTTCTGTGCATGCGTGAATGTGTGTGTGTGTGAGAATATATAATATCATCTAGCGATTTGTATTGTTCGATTTGTTCGACTCGTATGCCGAACGTCAAGCGGAAATGCCTTATTAATGAACATGTTTCGCCACATATTCACCCAGCCACTCACACCCTCTCTCTCTCTCTCTCTCTCTCTCTCTCTCTCCTCTCTCTGTGCATACACAGAGAGACAGACACAATTTGTATTGCCTAGAGTGTACGCTGTTCAAGACGCGCACAGTAATGGCCAAAATATTGCTTACGCCAGCTTTCACTATGCTTACATAGGAAACTAGAATCCATTTTATAAATTGCTCTATATACACATACATATTTATATGCATGTACATATATACATATACTCAAATGTTGATCCATAATTGTGTTTTCATCTCTACGAAATATTTATACCATATATCTTTGGATCTATTAATTTCAATTTCAATTTTACTCTTTGGTCTATAACTATTTATAATTCGATGAAAAACAAAAATTTTAATATTTATCGCATATCGCGGATCTCGTTAAGTTTTATTTGAATTTTAGGTTTCCTTTTGCCATTCGCCGTTCCGCGTTCGGCTGTCCAATTCCTGTCAAACTTTATTACAGTCATTTCACTTTGGCGTTTGATGTGATTGCAATACGAATGGGTTTCCGTTTCGATTACAGTTTCGCAGTTCGTTAAAAAGTTGCGAGCGAAACGAAAATAATAGCAATTACGATGCGCCCAACCGGCTGTGTGCGACTGCCCGATACTCTTGCATACAAATATACCGTAATGAAATCATGTAGATATTACAAATTCGTGTATTATGTTAACTCTCGCAGAATTGCAGGAGTACTCCAAATATAATATATTTTAGCCAGCAAAAATTCGGAATTACCTATTATGGAGTATACTTAAATAATTATTATATATTTAATCCAATGAAAATATTGAAATAACTCAAATCATACATTTTCTGATGGAATGCCCCTATTGTTGAGAACAATTTGAATCAACAATATATGCATAAACATAGAAATAAATAATAAAATATGGTTACATCTTTTAAAAATATTTTACATATATAATAAAATATGCATATGAAAAATAATTTAGAATGATTTATTAATATTACAAATATCATAGTTATCATGTGCTCTGACGGAATACCGCAAATGTGTAATGCAGTGTGAGATACTCAAATAAAATATATGTATGTATTACATTGGAGAAAAGTGCGGAAATGCCTCTAATATTGTGTATATTACTGCGGCTTAGGCGAGAATACCCTTATTGTGGGGCATAATGCCATAAGAATTTAAATAGTGTCGCATATTTTGGGGTTTCACTGCAAATATATTTGGCTGTTATTGTTCGTGGCACACTCCCAGAACATTGTTGTTGTTGTTGCTGTTGTTGTTGCTGTTGCTCTTGCTGTTGCTGTTGCTGTTGCTGTTGCTGTTGCTGCTGTGGTTGGTAGCTCGTGGTTCGTGGTTGGCGGGTTTTGTTGTCTGGCTGTGGCAGCAGCTCCAACCATTTGCCCCATAAATCATTTTCGCTGTATTTTTATCCACTCACTCACTCTCTCCCCCCCCTCTCTCTCTCTTCTCCTTTCTCGGTCGTCTTTAGCGTGGGATATTGGAAACTCCGTGCAGGACGCGTTTGTCATTGCCGTCGAGGAGCACGCGAGGGAGCGTCTACAGCGTTTGGCTGCCTTAAATCGTGTCACGCCCGTGGATATAACTCAGCTCTCCAAAAAGGTAAGACCCAAATATACATATGTATATATTTAGCCATCTAAGAAAGGTATGCGTTTCATCTAGTAATCAGATAACAGCGCCATAATCCCAAACGTGTTTTCACTTTATGAATTTTATTAAATTTCAACTTTATGCAAACTCTTTAAATTATTTATTTAATCTTTTATCTAATATATATATATTGATATCTTGTATAATTAAATTATTTAATTTAATATGCAATAAAGTTGATTTTGTTCATCTTTGTATGTTCTTTTCAATAATTTTTCCTATTTAAGAATGTTTTGAACTTACTTTTGTTTACATACAATCTCAAGCCATCATTTTAAAAGATTTATCTCTGCTCTCATTCGCAAATAGTTTTGTTTTTGCTTAAAAGCAATGGTAAACATGGGAAGTAATTCATTAAATCATTAAATCAGAAGAGAAGGAAGAAGTAATTTGTATATGAACAAACATGGGTACAGAATATATGACAATGTCTTCCCTTTCATAGTGATATATTGTTTATCAATCATATTGGTTAGCTTTTAATTAGTATATACTAGATACTATCTACAAAGTGATTATATGAAAAAGCTTGTTATCAAACTGGAATAAGAGCTGTCGATATCATTCAGCTACAACTTCTTCAAGTTGGTTGACATGGATTGAAAAGGTTTACATCTGGAATATATATTCAGGTTACATATATTATATATTAAGTTGGGAGCATAAATAGGAATAGGATATATACATATATACCTGTTTAAGATAAATTCTCCTTACATTGTATTATTTATATAGAAGCTTTAACGGTATATTCTAACGACTGTATGTTCAGGATATATCGATTGCAGAAGTTCGCCTTTGCTGTGGATCTCATGGAGTGAAGTAGTATTCATTCTGAATTTCGCGTTTGTTATATTTTGTGGAGATTGGCGAAAATGAATGGAGGTTGTTTTTTAATTTGTCCAAATAGAATATATCGAGCGTTAACCTAAATTGCTCTATCTGCATATTTATGTATCTCATATATACCTGAAAGTCTAGAATCAAGTTTATCTAAGAACTGTTCATCCACGAAGCTAGTCAAGAACTATCAACTAGAGCACTTTTTTTTTGTTTATTGTTAATCTATCAATATCGTTGTACAATATAATCTCAGATATCACAAAAGGCTATGAATCCAATATCGATTGTACATGTAAATCAGTTAGACATCATAGAGATAATTTCTTTGATGTGAGACTTTAAGCAATCAGATAGCTCAGAGATCATATATAGATACATCCTTTACCTATATATGCACATCTGTATATAACTTATTCAAAGCTATTTTTCCTAGCAGAAAGAAAGTTGAGAATTGCTGTTGAATGTCGCTTGCCATACCATTAAAGGGAAAAAGTTATCCACAGAGAAAAACATTTTAAATTGGAATTAAATTTCTGTTGCAATTTTATAGCGCGCACACACACACACTGTACACCTGCGCACCTGTAGAAAATGGCTTTGAGTGCAAGCAGCTGTGGCTCCTCCTGCCTTCAAGAGTAGAACGAGATACGGCACCGCAGGCACTGCGACTGACCATTTCAGCTGCACCTGACCGAGCTTTGGCTGAAGAAAGCAAAAACGTCGTCAATTCAATTAAAAATTTAAAAAACAAAAACAACTACAAAAGTCACACAGAATGAGAAAGCGAGAGACAGAGAGAGGAGGGAGAAGGGAGAAGGGAGAGAGAGAAACATAATGAAAAGAACAACTGCAAGTAAAACAAAGCAAACTACTAACGAAATAGCACAGAAGGTAGTCTCGAATCGCCAACGTGGCAGATACCCTGTAAACATTTGCAGTGCGATGAGCATTCGAAATTTCGCAAATCATTGAAAGATTCGACAGCTTTGAAGGCTTCAAGGATTTAACTTTTATGCAGGACTCGCAGTTTGATTTACTGGTAGCAAATATTGATGGAGATTGTCTTCAATGAAGAGGTATCTTGCAGCGAATATTGCGTGCAACTACAGAGTTCATATTGTGTTACTCAAATAGAAAGACAGGGGAAAAACGTAGCGGAGGTAGAGAGAGCTGAGATGTGGGAGAGCACAATCTGTAAGCAAGGAAATGCAACAATTACATTCTGTAATATAAAAGAGAATCGAAGCACGAGCTCGACT
This sequence comes from Drosophila navojoa, assembly GCF_001654015.2. Next base: position 9,436 of record NW_022046655.1, read on the forward strand.
ATAGAATACCCGGTAGACAGTGCATGGACAATAGAGTCGCCTCTTCTACAAAGCTTCTTAGAGTGAAATTTTTTCAATTCTAAATATAAACAAAGTATATTTGAATTGTATATAAGATATATCCACGTAATGATTCGATTCTGTAAAGGAAACTCTACTCTCAACACCCACTACATATACGCACCAGCTATACCCTCTAATTGACTTTTCATTGTTGAATTACAGGGTATGATATATTAACAATGAATATTGTAACCATAAATCAAATTCCAGTTGTTAGGCTAATTAAATAAACCTCAGTAATACAATATATGTATCAGTGTGCATGTGTGTGTCTGGGTGTGTCTGTGTGTGTGTGTGAGTGTGCGCTTGACAGTATTGAAATGCATTTGACAGCTGCAATTGAAGTTTGTGCATGTGTTTGTGCTTCAGCTTTCGCATGAGAAAAGCTTTTATGCTCGTTTTACAAAATGAAAACGAATATATATAAATATATATATGGGAAACTTATATACATAGATATATATATATGTATACACATATTGATTTTAGACAATCTGTGTCTATATGTTTTTTTTTCCTATTTCTCGTTACTGTTTTTTTTTTTCATTTGTTGTTCCATTTATGCCCTTTTAAATGTGCATCACATTTATGTGGCCACGCCCATTTGGGGCAGGCCGCTCTTCAAAACGACAAATTATCATTTAACAGTTTGACAGTCATTGCTCATCGTTCACAGTTCATAGCTCACGCTGTCATAAACTAATGCATTTATTAACTGCAAATTGCTCAATAAAAGTATTCCCCAATTGGAGATTTCGAATGTCATTGAATGATTGAATGCAAAATAATTATATATTTCAAGTGCCTAACAAATATGCCAAATACTTGAGATTGAGATTGGAAATGGGAAATCAACTTTGATCATATCTAACAGAAAATGCTAAATATATATTTAAAAAAAATATATATTATTTAATTTATTAACTTTTGTAACACTGTAATATATTTTAATAAACAATAAATGTTTTTACTGACCTCAATTCATTTTTATTTAAAAATAATTCTTCATTTCTTTTTTGTGATTTTATTTTCAAATTTACTTCTAAGTATTTTAATTGAAAATGTTTAATTTTAATTATAATACAATTTAAGTAAGACGTTGCAAAACACTCTTAGTTTGCTAATTTTTGTTACGTTGATAAAATATTATTGAGCATTATACAACACTGTGAGTTGTTTTAAAATAGAACAGAAATCATTTCTTGGGCAGAAAGAAGAGAACGGCTGGCATCATTTTTAAATCTGATTTTATAGCCACAATGTCTTTCTCCCGTTAGGTTTTCAAAATTCAAAATTCAATATGGGAATAGAAGTTAGTTTCTAAAACTACATTTCCTAATTCGTTTGCCAGACAATCGCAATGGTTTCTCGTTTCAGATGGGGCAAAGTCAGATTCTGACTGAACTCAGCTGAATCAATCATCAATCTATCTATCAGCTCTGCCTCGTTTGGTTGGCTGGACTTGATTGGAGAGAGAGCTTTGAGTGCTATTTCTTAAGTGGTGACTCTGGTATGCTCGATGCTCGCGGGGGTTCGATATATTTGGGGACAGATTACGTCTCATCAATAGGTTATTGCCAGGCCAAACTGAACGGAGCCCAGGCGAATCGATTGAAATGCGATGTGTTTAAGTGCAGCCGCTCTCGGGCAGATCGACTGGGCTCCAGTTGCAAGGACGTATCCCTCCTCACACACACACACACACACACACACACACACAAACACACACACACACACACACACACACACAGGCACCCAGAGAGATAGAGAGAGTCCTACGCATATGGAGCCAACAGCTCGTCTTGACTGTCAATAATCCGATAAAGTGTGGATGAGAGCAAAAAAAAAAAAAAAACAAAATTGGAATGAATGAATGAATGAAACGGCAACGTTGATGACAGAACTGAATAGATGAGGAGCAGGGAGAGGGGGTAGCTGGGGTACTGCGGGTAGATTTTGAAGTTAACTGAGTTGGCTTGGTTTTGTGGGCAGGGCAACCGAATGGATTGGTCGGAGAGTCGCAGCAATTGAACGCACAAGTGGAATGTGCACGAAGCGTGAAGCATTTTGTTGACGGCAGCGGTCACAATACAGATTAGAGTACATACACATATATGTATATATAAATACATACCTATATCCACATCTACATAGTTGGTACACATAGACCTATACATACATGCACATATATGTATGTATGTATTTTGCATCCGCGTGGCTGGGCAGCTTCACAGTTTGGCAGCTGCTGCCCCACCTGTTGCTGCGGCGGATGCGGAGCAGCGGAAGTGCTGTGAATTGGTGTAGGGAACGGAACTGCGAGTTCGAATAGGGCACTGGGAATGCTATCGATGCTGGCAGCCGGCAGCCGGCAGCCGGCATCGGGCATCAGATGAGCGAAGCACGCGAGCTATGTAGCTCTGGTGCCAGCTAAAGACTTTTGATTTGCAGGCTCGTTCGATTGCCCACTTGGGGGCTTTTGGGGCTGCCTCTGGCATACAGTTTGACAGGAGCTATGCGGGCGCAGGCTAATTGCTCAGCCAGTCTGCAACGCGCCGGGGCGCGGCCAATGTCTGGGTCTGTGGACGTCTTTTGTTGCCAGCCCACGCAGGCAAGGCAGACAGCGCTGCCAAGGCACACCTACGCCTGTGACACACGCAAACAAAAGCCTCTAAATGCTACAGTAAACACTCGCCAATATGTGACTAAGGCAACGCAGCTCGGCCATGCGCTCCACCGCTGTTTCATTGCACTTCATTCCACGAGCATAATGTACTGCTGAACGTGTTTCGATTTCATTTAATTCCACTCGTATGCAGAGCAGCTAAGAGTGCTCCATTCCATTCGTTTCACAAATATAATAAAGTGTGACACTCCATTTCGTTTTGAGCGGCATTCCACTATTTCCTATATTTTACAACACTCAAGTGCTTTGATTCCGTTTCGTTTCACGGCACTTCATTTGATTAAGATAAGATTCGATGGGGAGATGTTTAAGTAAACTTTACTAATTAATTTGTATTGCTCTTTAAACACGTGTGTTTTCGATAATTATCGATGCTTGTCGATACTATCGAATTTTAATTCGTATGAAATCATTCGTACAGAGTCCTTCCTTTATGCAGAGTTTAAGCATGGAGAATTCGCTGACGTTTTCGCAGGCGTTTACTGTAGGCGTACATTATTAATGCATATTAAATTTAGAGCTCTGTGACGTACACAAAGCCAAAGCAAGAGCCAAAGAAAAAGCAAAAGCCAACGCAAAAGCCAACGCCTGGGCCCCGGCTTTTTTGCCTCTTGGATTATTTTCGCTGGTTTCATTTTAATGAAATGTTGATTGATTTGCATTTGCGAATAAAGGATCACAGCATCGTTTAATATATTTATGCGCGCGCCTAAATATACATACGTAACGCCACATGGGCCCTTTTATCGCCTGTGAAACAGAAATTCATCACAGGAGACGGCGTGCCTAGAATATCTCCCATGCTTGCGCCGTCGACGTTAGGCAATTGACTTTGACAAACATTTGTGCGCACTTTACATTAAATGCGTTAAATCGATATTCATCGGCTTGCCTGCAAACGTCTTAGGGAAAGCGTAGCAATGCCTGTAATTTCTGGTATTCATATTTAATATACATTGATGGTACATATCTATATATAAGGAGTCGCTATACTGTTTTACCTTACTAATTGTTCACTTTCTTATTGACTTTTTGTTTTAAATACATTTGAATACATTGCAAAAATCTCTTCAAATTATAGTCAAATAGTCAAATATATTGTTTAAGGCAATCAACAAATTTCTTTAGTTACTCGTTTGCTCTTTCTCATATTAAACTTTGCCCTACCTGTTTCTTCTCTTTGAATTTGTCTTTTTATGCTGTTTTATTCTCTTATGTTTTCGATGTTCACTCTCTCCCTCTCGTTTACATTTTCTATTGACTCTTTCTCTTTGCACTTTCTCTCTTCCTTCAAGTTTTTCAATCTATGTCTCTTTCTTTGTTAATTTCACTCTCTCTCTCTCTATCTCTCTCTTTCTCTCTCTCTCTCTCTGGCTCTTTAAATGACTCTCTGATTGTCTTTTCTCTTTCGCTCTTTCTTTATTAATTTTTCTCTTTCTATCACTTACTGTATCTCACATTTACTCTCCCCCTCTCTCTTCTTCTCCTTAAATTCTTTCATTTTCTTCTCTCTCTATTTCTTTCCTTTGCATAATCTCTCACTTTTTTTTTTTCCCTCTCACTCTCTGTGTCTCTCTCTCTTATTTACTCTCTCTCCCTCTCTTAAATTTGTTCTTTATTTATTTCACTCCACTCTCTTCCCCTCTTTCTTTCACTCCATTCTCTCTCTCTCTCTCTCTCTCTCTCTCTCTCTCTCTCTCTGTGACATTCTTTCTCTTTTCATTGGTCAACCACATAAATCGATAAATTCTCTTTACTCTTTCAATTTGTGATTGATTTCCGACATGGTCCATCTGTCCACCTTGGCATCGCAAACGCAGCTGCAGCAAACGAAAAGCGGCACCACGACCAGCCAAAAGCAGGATCTCAGCTTCCTGAACGAGACCACGCCCATCTATGTGACGTCCTTTAGCAGCAATCAAATTACCTGTAGCAGCGCCACGATGACGACGGCCACAGCCGGCGGCCCCATCAGCGCCCCCTCGTTGGCGCCGACCACGGCGACGGCGACGACAGCGACGCCAACGGCAGCGCCGTCGGCGGCCCTGATGAGTGCCGCCGTGGCAGCAGCGACAGCGGCAGCAGCTGCTGCCGCCACAGCAGCGGCCAACACCGAACGCAGTGCTGAGCGCAGCTCGACGACGGCGGCGATTGTGGGGGCCACAGCGGCTGCGGCGGCGGCAGCGCTCAAGCAGCCGCCGGCGGGCAGCAAGACGAGCAGCGCGACCGGCCACATCTATCAGACGAGCCAGGCGCAGCAGCAGCAGTTGCAGCAGCTGCAGCAGCAACTGGCAGCGGCTGCAGCCACTGGGAAGCCGTTGCAGGCGAAGTCGCTGCTCGCCAGCAGCCTGCAGCACCTGGCCGAGGAGGTGGACGACGAGGACATGGACGACGACGACGACGATGTGGATGGTGCCAACTACTGCGGCATCACCTACATCAGCTACAACAACAAGCACGCCCAGCTGCCGACAACAACGCTGCCAGCAACAACAACGCTGCCCGCTGCGGCCGCAACGCTGTCGACCACAGCGGCGATCCATCAGCAGCGGAAGGCGCAGACGAAGACGCAGGCAGCGAACAGGCCGTCGCCGCTGCAGTTGGGCAGCGATGCTGTTGCTGGTGCCGCTGCTGGCGGTGCGGGTGGTGCGGGAGGTGCTGGAGGTGCTGGAGGTGCAGGAGGTGCGGGCGTGGCCCACTTTGTCGATGCCCAGACCTCAACATCGCCGCTGGCAACTGGCGGAACGAGCATCGTGACGGCAGCCGAGATTGCCTTGCCAGCGCACGGACAGGGGCAAGGGCAGGGGCAGGGGCAGGGACATGGCACAGGGTTGGGCAAGGGCCATGTGCATGGGACGACAACGCCCAAAACGGAGTACTCGACGGCCATATCCAGTGGACAGCTGCAGCAGGCGTTTGCTGACTTGCAGCAGCAGCACAGCAGCAACACGAGTAACAACAACAACAACAACAACAACAATATCGCCAGCCAACTGCAGCAGCAGCAACAACATTTACTTTTAAGCAACAACAATAATAGCAATAACTGCATCACATCAGGCAACATCAGCAGCTGCGGCAGCAGCAACATCGGAGCGTCCGCTATAAAAAATTGTGATCTACTAATATCGAATAATTTGTATCCACCGCGACGAGAGGTGAGCGAGCGACAGCAACTGTTGCTGTTGCTCAAGTTGCAACTGTTGCATGTCTCTTGTCTTGTCTTTATTATGATTTGATTCGATTTGATTTGATTTGATTCGATTGGCTCATGTGCTTAATTCGTTATCTAATACAATCTCTTTCTATTCTCCCTCTCTCTCGCTCTCCCTCCCCCTGTCTTTCTCTCCTTCAGTTACTAACTACGCTTAATGATGACATCACTGTGCATCAGTCCAGCGATTGCCTTGGCCAGCCGTACAATACAACTGCAGCGCTGCCACTAGCTGGCATCAGCAGCAGCAGCGGCTGCAGCCAGCAACAGTTGCCCTTCGACCCGCAGCAACAGCAACTACAACAGCAGCCAAACAGTCCCACAAGTAGCATATCAAAAGGAAGAACTGAACTCTTGCTTGGCGATCAACTGCTGCGACAGGAGTCACGGTAAGTGCGAATGAGAGTGTTAGTCGGGTCACAATGAACTAGTTCCAGAGAACGAGGCAGCTCAAATTAGATTTAACTATTGTTAGAGGACGTAAAGCAATAATGGCGAAGAAAACTAAGCTTAAATTTCCAAAAATGTTTATAGGTGGTTCATGTGCCTTGCGATAAGCTTGTTTCAACAAATTTATAGAACGAATGTGGTCAAATACTAAAAGTAAAATATTTTGATCTGATTCATAAAGCAGGCAAACAGTTTTAAACAAAGTTGCGCGAACTTGTGTCAATTAACAACTGGTTCATGAGCTAAAAAAGTATATTTCAGCCCATGTTCATGTCCAGTTGGCTTCAATAACTTGAAATAAAACTGAATAATATTCTACTGGATAAATCGGTGACATCTTTTAGCTGTTGGAGGGCCTAATTTTATAACTGTTAAAACACATAATAGGTTGATGTTTACGTGTGATAATGAAATGGTTTCCGAATCACAAATGTTTTACTAAATTTGTTAATATCTGTTAAAATTCATGAAATTTATACTCTTACGTAGTGATGCCAAACAGAAATTATTAATCGATTATTGAAAAGTATGATTAATTTAAGCTGCACTATTGTTAATTTCAATTTATCGATTGATTAAATGAGTCGAAAATGTATTTAAAATATATTGTATTGTAAGCCAATTCATTAAATGCTCAAAAAAATACATGTAAATATTTTTTGATCTGGATTTCAGAATGAATAGCCCCTAATGCGTATTTCTTAGAACAATCGATTCAATTGAATCTTCAATGAAAGCAAAGTATTCGATAATTGTGTATGAAATGATTAATCGTATCATTACTACTCTTGCGCATAAACGAGTTTAAATATTTCAGATTTCAAGAGCATTGTGCAATATATCCCTGTTAATTTGTTATCTCTAAAATTAATCTGAATCATCTTTGAGAACTTCTTATCTACAGTGTAAATTCACAATTATATCTTCACATTTATATCTTATCACATCAGTCTTATCATACAGTTCAACAGTCACTGTGTCCCATCTAATCAACCACAACATTCAAATTGTGGCCTATGCCACAGGCAGCGCTCTAAATGTCTTCAGAGCGATATTATCTCTGAAGTATACATTGAATTTATAATATAAAATAAATTTATATTAATATTTAAGAGACATGAGTTCTTAGCAATAGCTTTCAAACTATAATAATCCAGATTCGATATGTAGTTATTCTGGTGCACCATCCATTAAGTAGATCAAAGTAATTCCAGAATTTTTATGATTAATGATTTCATTTAAATGACAAGTTTGTTGTTACGACTTTGTAGTTTTCATGATAATCTTATTCAAAATAAGATAAACAATTCGTCTTTTATTTCATATCATGTATCTATGATCTGTAACTAATATTGAATTTGGGTGCTCGGCAAAAGTCTAGTACATCAAATTTGTTTTCCAATGCGACACCTGAACTCGATTCTGGGTTTCTACAGCTCATCTAAGCCTTGGTCTCTATGAACTTAGAAGCTGCATATTTCTATAATATACATATATAATGTATATTCCTATATACTACACTCAGGTTGAGGCTTTGTTTTCATCCGTAACTATTTTGCATTTACGTTTATTGAAAAACTTTTAAAAACTTTTTATTCACTTGTACAAAGAGTATATACATACATATGTTTGTATGTACGTAGATGTGAACAGAAAAAAGTGGAGCAGATCAAGAATCATTATATACCTATGGCAGCCATTGATGCTCGCTTCTCTATTCACAGATTATGATGGTAAAAACCTAGATAAGAGTTCTACAAGTTGATTCCATGCCCAGTGGTCAGAGCTCAGTGGCTTGCCAACTGTTCGTGCTCAGCGCCTGTCGAACTGCATTCGTAAGATGCGAATTGTATGCCTTGCGTGCCTCTCGTGCTCGCTGTCTCACTCTCTCGGTCTATGTTTATGTGTGTGTGTGTGCGTACGTTTGTTTGTTTGTTTCTCTATTTGCCAAGCATTTATTACCGTTTCGCCAGCTCCGGAACTTCCTGCAATCGCATTCGCATCCTCGTGTTGTACCTCTTCGAATGGAAATCATGTGCGCCATGGAAATAACCCAGCACATGTGGCTATGTCTTAGGCGTGTCTGTGTGCGTGTGCGTGTGCGTGCGAGTGTGTGTGCGTTGTTTTTATGACTGCTTATTTATTTACTTGGTTGGTTCTCTGGGTTTTCCAGCTGGCTGGCTTTGGCCTCGTCCTCGCCGACATCCTTAGCCTCGTCCTGCTTCTCAGACTTATTCTTCCTCTACTTCGTCTTCGTCTTCCCATGCTGCAATCGCGTTTCGCCTTTGGCTAACGCACATATTTTCACACAATTTTTTTTTCGCAACGCTTCTCTGCAGGTATCTGTCTATACTCGCACACACACACACACACACATACATATATATATATGCATGTATATTATATATACAATACATATACATATATGTATGTATATTTTATATGTATGCTTGTGTGCGGTTGTCCTTGTCCATGGTTCTGTTGTCTGCCTTTGGCTCTGTTGTGATTTCGCTTGCATGCAGCCCATCATCGACCTATCCAAACCTCAATTCACCCCTCGACAGGCAGCAGCCCAGCAGCCACCCACCCACAGTGAACCTGCCACCCAATGGCCGTTGCCTCGAGCCCAGCGCCACGCGCGCTCTCATTTTCTGCTCGTTATTAATTAACGAGTTATTTACCACACCCAGAGCTGAATATTTATAAATTTTTAAATCGATTTTCCTTCCTTGAAAGCTCTCCACATTTGCAACTTGTTGCTCAGAAAGATACTAAAATCTATATAATATATAATCATATATCAGAGCATTATTTAAGCTTGATCTAAACAGAGGCCTAAGACATAGAAAACGTTTTCCAGTTCAAGTTCACCTGAGCCTCACATTTTCAATGAATCCACATACCAAATCAAAAGTGAGTTTCTCATGTGAGCCAAGCTCAATTCTCTCCAATCTGATTGAAATGTAGAGATTAAGCCCGCATAGATCTTAGAATATTTTATACATATATTTTCTATGATCTTGTATTTTTTATAGCAATAGATTGACAGCTACAAATAAGTGGTCGAATCGAAATACATATTTCAAAAAAATATTTGAAAATGGGAAATCCAGTGTGGTAGTAGTCAACTGGTAATAGTTTTTGATGTACATGTATCTTCCATATAGAAAAGTTCTTCCTTTTGCATTTCCTTTAAATAGCAATACATCTCTGTATAGAGAAACTATTAGTGAACAAATTTGCTTATGAGCCAGGGGTATTTAATATTTCAATATATTCAATATGTTTCTTGGTTTTTGCTTTTAATTTTTGCCTTTCCTCTTCATGCCTGCTTATTGCTTGATTGCTCATTAGGAACGTTTTATATCTTCAGCTTATCTCTATATTATCTCTATCAACCTTTGCTCTGGCCACCCCCTCTCTCTCTCTCTTTCTCTCGCCATGTCTCCTTCTGCATTATCTATGTTTCGCTGCCTTGAGGCATATCGCATATTATTTCACTCAAATGTCTGGGGCGCTCGACAAGTGCCGCAATGTAAAACTTGCTGACTAATCAGCGGCAGATGATAATGACACTGACAATGACAAAGATGACAGCAACAACAACAACAACAACAACAACTGCGAGTACAACAACAACCTAAATTGACAACGTCATTCGGATGCAACTACGAATGATGCAGGTCAATGTGCACTAACTGTGACTGTGGCTGTGCATTTGGCAGGCGCAACTGTGCGACTCGGCACTAGAGACATAAACGAGGAGGCGGGCGAGGGAGAGGGAGCGGGGCAGAAGCTGGGGGAGAGCGTATGGAGAAAGAAATGGATTGGGGCCCGGCTTGGTTCGGCTTGGCCTGGCATTGACATCTAATGACAATCAACAATCCTGCTGACATTTGTCTTTGGTCTTAGGATTTGTATTTGGATTTGTATTGGGATTGGGATTGGGATTTCGATTCGCATTTTGGCTATGTAGCTTGCTGGCAAATTAAATGACAGAGGCGGGAGAAATTGAGCGGAGAATGTCATCAAACATATTGCGAAAAAGCCGAAAATATATTTCTAAAATTGTTTTTTAATCATAGGTCTATAATGCTGCATACATTGTTTTTATGCCTAGCTGAAATGTTTGTCAGCCTAAATTCTCTGAAAAAGATATAAAATTGCAAAATTAAAAGAAATATCTTAAAACTTAGATATGTTTCTTAAACTAACAAATGGGCTTATATTCTATCGATCCGCAACAATTTCATTTGAAGCTCAAACTATGAATCATTTAGTTTAAAATAAATTTCAAGCATTTCAGGGTTCAGTTGATCTACTTTTTCAATAACTTACACCTTCAACCTGACCTAGGTGAGGCCTTATAAATTAACTCCATATATGTACAAATATGTCAAATTGATCTTTATTATATTGATTCAATTCATCGTTACTATGATCTATTTATAATTACACGAGATAGCGAGTGTTTAGAGCGAATTGCATCTATTGTGATAGAAAAGTATATATAAAGCTGAGTATTAGATTTATGCTCATAGAAAATATCGAAAGATTTCATAGAAAAGCTTTTGAAATAAAAAATGTCGTTTAAATTTGATAAATTTCACAGAAATATGTATCTTTTTAATAATCCATAAGATACATTTTTGTTATTGTTTTAAAAACATCTAAAATTTTTAAGGTTTTCTCGGGCTTATGAAAAGTTGTAAAAGTTTTAAGATTCCCAAATATATGTTAAGATTACCAACCCTTTACAAATATGCAGAACTAAAACATATTTGAACGTTCAGAATTCGATAAAACAAAAATCTTGAAATTTAAAAACTGTGAATATTTTGTTTATTCAAGATTTTGGGAAAATATATTCGATTCATAATACAGATCATATACTCATAAATTACATAATCCACCTTGCAGCCCCGTTCAAATATGTAATTTTCATAAGATATTCACAGTAATTGGTATTCAAGGGTGGAGCTTATTTAAATGCAGACACAAAATACCAAATGCGAATTGCGTGTATTTTCGCTCAGTGTAAATGCGATTGCGCCATATGCAACGAACATGTGCCGCTTAAACTGTGCCTCTCCAACTATTATTTGGAATTTCGCGCATGTCTTGCCAGCCCACTGTCGAGCAGCGGCTCACTCTCTGCCCCTGTCTCTATCTCTGCTCTGTCTCTGTGTCTGCCTCTGCCTCTGTCTATGGCTCTGGCTCGGACTGCGGCTCTGGCATGCCAGCCATGCTTTGAGCATGTTATTGTCCAGGCCCCAGCCAGCCCGAGGTCCGCTTGGCATGCGAAGCACGCGCAAGCGCAGCATTTTTGAGGCGATGCCCAAAGCGAACCGTTGGGGTAGGACCGCTAAGGTGGCGACTTCTGCGCTGCTGTTGTTGTTGTTGCTGTTGTTGTGGCGACTATTGCTGCTAATACGTGTTGGCCACTTTCCCATGGACCCATGAAAAATCAATTAGAGTTTGCCGGCATTTTGGTTAGCTTCCCCAGAAACCAGAAAAAAAAAATCAGAAAAGGAAAAGGAAACAAAAAAGAAAAAGAAAAAAGGAAAGACAAACGTAAAGTAAATGCAGCGGACAGTGTAATTAAAATATTAATTTCCTGTCGTTATAATACCAAATTTTAGGCTAGCAACAGCAACAGCACAGCAAACGCCTTTGCAGTAGCAGAGGGAATGACAGCGACTGCGACGGCTACAGCGACGTTGACGTCAAATGCAGGCAGCGTAAAACATTAAGGCAATAGAGCGCAGCGCAGCAAGGGTAGAGCAAAGAGAGCGTGCAGCGAGGCAGAGGCAGAGAGACAAAAAGAGTGAGCGAGTGAGAAAGGGGGAGGGGAAGGTGGATAGCGTATGTGAGGTGAACTTTGTAAGTTGTGAAAGAATAAACTAAATAAAAAGCAAAAACAAGTAAAGCGCAAAAAGTTTCAAGAATGTAAAATGAAATCATATTTGTGTCGCTCGGCATGTGCATGTACATGTGTGTGTGTGTTTCTATGTGTGTGCACTGCTGCTTCTTGCAACTTGAGATAAATCCGTTACAATAACTCTGAGCAACTGGGCCGCAGCTGCAGTCGCAATCGCAGTCGTAGTCGCAGCCATTGCTGCGGGAGCCACGTTAAGGTGGCCTAAATGATGCCCGACAGGCAGCACATGGATATGTGATATGCGATACTCACACACATACACACACACACACACACACACACACACACACACACACACACACA
>NW_022046656.1:0-22084 GCF_001654015.2 Drosophila navojoa
CACACACACACACACACACACACACACACACACACACACACACACACACATATACCATGTATAATACACACATGCATTCATATTTCAATGGGTACAACGACTACGCTCGAAAGTGGAAGTCAATTGAAGCAGCTTACTTTTATTTACGTAAAACGCTTAAAGAAACCCATGTCTATCCTAACCCAAGCGGATATGTATGTACATATGTGTGCATGTACGTATGTGTAGTACATAATATATATTTGGAATGCATTGCGGTGTCACATCTCTGAGCACAGTGTGCAGCTGCATATCGAACACGGTGCAAATTGCCAACTTGTGATATGGTAACGCGCTAAAGGGTAACTTGGCTAAGCAGCTACGAAATTATCTGTGGTGAATTGGTTCTTATTCAAGTTATTAATCTTTGAGTGCAGAAGCATACAGTGGCTCACAGCAAAGCTCAATTAGCACAACAACAGAACAACTTTGAGTACTGATCAAATCTGAACTAAGAGAGATATCAACAAAATTTGAATGGAAGTTTTTGGTCAATTGTTTTAGCTTATCAGAAATTAATTAACTTATTTTTTAAATATTTTTCAAATATTTTTTAATAATTAAAAACTTAAAAAGAAAAGCAGTATATAGAAATTCCATCACTCTCCATTACTTCACTAACTCTAAATTTCCTATTAAATAGTAACAAACGTTAAGCGACAAACCTATTTCATATAAATTTGTATTAAAATTGAATTTCTTAATTACAGATTTTAATTTGCAAGCTGAGGCCAGCATACCGGAGGACATATTTGACCAACATGATGCCGACATTGGTGAAGATGCGGCTGCCCAGATGCAATATGCTGAGCCTGCGGATGACGAGGCTGACGAGTACGAGGCAGCGGATATTGTGAGTATAGATAGAGTGTGTATATACATAAGTGTGTGTGTGTGTGTGAATATAATGTGTGTTCAGCTGCTGCGTGGGTGCTGTAAGTCAGTAAGTATTTCAAATGAGGTCAGTTCCATTGCATTCGCACACATGACATACAAAAAAGTACAAAAAGAGATATTGTATGCAGTTAGATAGCATTGGAAAAAAGTATAGATAACAAAAAAAAACAAAAAAAAACGGTAACCATAGAAGAAGAAAAAGAGACAACGCATTGAAATGTCGCACAATGTGCTGGCTAAGTCCGATTACTCTTCTGAATGATTGCTTTAAATATGCAGTTTGTCTAGCCAAAGCGTTTGCCCAACCGGGTCAACTGGAAATCATCAATGCCATTGGCCAACTGCGGCAAGTCCAAAGCTGAATGCCCTTTTGCACATAGATTTAAGGTGATTTACTATGGGATATTCGAATGCTAATGTGTGAAAGAGAACCTGAAATGTGAGCCAACTCCATAGTTCGTGCGAATATTCCAAGCATTCAGTTTTATAACCTATAACCTAATTCTATTCTATTCTAACCTATCTATTCTTGGTTGGCAAGACGAACTGTTTTGATATAAACACGTCCGCCCGTCTTTCAATCGCTCCGTTTGTGTATCTAAGCCTATAAGAACTAGATAATTTTTGTAGATTTCAAACAAATCAATAGTCGTTAAAATAGTATCAATAATAAATATTTCAGATCTCTAGTTACATTGTACCCTTATTTTCCGTTTTCAATGGGTAAAGAAAAATTATAAAAATTTAATTCAGTTTTAGCTTTAGCACATATAAATTTATATAAATTTACCTTTAACTTATATCTTATGTTATTTAATTTATTTAATATCTTGATTGAATATTTAATTTCGTACAATATTTTATAGCACATGTAGATCATATGATGTAAGTTATATTGAAATCCTTTCAGTAATAGAAGAAAATGTCAGCCGTTACTTAGATTTGAATTTGAAGAAGTTTCGCATTTGTAAACGATTGTTTGAGCACTGAAATGGCGGTGTTGGTAGAGCTGACGAGCTATAAAGACTAGTGAGTGTGATGCTGATGCTATAAAAGGCATTTATAGTGTCTATCCCAAAGTCTAGATCATTTATTAGCGAGAGTGTCTCGTAGTCGGGGTGACCGCTCGCCCTTACTTGTTCTCACTGGTTTTGTTTTTCAGGAAATGCTTTTGGGTTTCTTCTGGGCCGTTTCTAATCTAATTTGACAATGCGATATTTACTGATTGCTGCAGCTCTGGACTCAATTGTTTTCTTCGTGTGCCTTAACTGCCAAGCTAACTAGATTGCAAAGTTGCCAAGTAGAAGAGTTGTCCGCAATGTTTTGGATAAATGTAATCTTCGAGTTGCGCTTGCATGGCTGCCACGTACTGCGCATCTAATCAGCGCTTTGCAGTCGCTTACAGCTGACAGACAAAGAGGGAGACAGAGAGAGAGAGAGAGTGAGAGATACAACAACTTTTGGAACAATCTGCGAGCTGCAGGAAAACTTGCCTTTTATTGTGGCACATGTGTCTAAGTTACTGAATAAGATGCTGCGCCTTTTAGATGGAACCACTTTGGCTTTATTGTTTTCAGCTGCAGTAACAGAAACGTTGCTTTGCATACATATATGTATATAGAGAGAAGGATATACATGTATATATGTATATATATTTGGTCATATGCATATACAGCTATGCAGCTAGCTGCATTTTTTGGGTGTGAGAATGGGAATTGCGAATGGCTTTTATTGTCTTTACGTACTCTTATTGTTCGCTTCTTGTTTCTTTGCAGATACTTGAATCTCAAAGGCCCACTTCAAGGAATTTCACTGTTTACCTAGCCAAAGATGGCAAGACAGTCAAGAAAAAATACCATAACAACAACAACAACAATAAAAACCACTACAGCTACAAATTGAAAAACAATAAGGAGAGCTTGCCGGCGAAGAGAGTTGCCAATGAAGAGGAAGCAGCTACAAAATCCACTTCCGGTGACGACAACGACAGTGCCAAGGACAACAACGGCAAGAGGAACGATGAAGTCGACAGCGACAACGAGCGGAATGGGAATGGGAATGGCTATGGCTATGGCTATGGGTATAGCAATGGCAATGGCTACGGGGATGAGGACACGGGCGAGGACAATGCAGAGGATGGGAAGCCGAACGCGAACTTTGACAGCAAAAGTTTTGCGTATAAAAAATTTAAGAACATGCACGAACAGCAAAATCAACAGAGCCAAAAGGAGCAACAGCAGCAGACGAAGCAGCAGCAGCAGCAGCAGCAGCAGGCAAATGCCAATGGACCGGCCCGCCAGCAGGAGCAGCAGGAGAGGCAATGGCAACGTGAGCAGCAGCAGCCGGCTGTGGAGCAGCTGTTTGATTCTATTGAAATATTAAATGAACGAAAATTTAATAAAGCGCCCGGCCAATCAACGTTGCTAGCCGCAGAGGAGGATGTCGCCGGCGAGGACATTATGGCAATCGGCGATATTGAGGACAATTTTGGTAATGATAAAGTATTGGCGGAAAACATTAAGTCCGCAATTGACAATGATGAATCAGCGGTGTCCAAGGAGATGATAATGTCGCCGGCAGAGACCAGCACCACAGCCACGCCCTCCACCAGCGCCAGCGCCAGCACCAGCACCACCCCAACCACCAGCAGCACCAGCACCACACCGGCGACAACAACAACAACAACAACAGCCCAGGCAGCACCCTCTGGCAGCTCCAGTCGGCACGATCTGCTGGCGCCCATTGGCCGCAAGCCGAAGCGACATGGCAATGGCCACAGCGCCATGTCCTGGCCCGGCAGCAGGAGCTACGAGAAGAAGAGTTACGGCATAGGCCGCATTCATGCCGCCGACTTTGAGCTAAACGCCGAGGATGTAGGCGAGCTGCACTACTACGACGGGGAGCAGCATTCGCGTGGCACTGAGGACGGTGCTGGTAAAGCGCCGGCCAATTACTTGAGCAGCTATTTGGGCCATATAATAAATGAAACCAAGCAACAGCAACATCAGCAGAAGAAAGAACAGCAGCAGCAGGAGCATCAGCAGGAGCAGGAGCCGCAGGGGGAGCAGAGGACGTCGCAACTGGAATTGGAGTCTACATTGCGTTATCATCCGGGTAAGTCATTTGGGCATTTTGTGAGTGGCAAAGCTTGTTCAAAGTCAAGCCAAAATAAATACGAAAGCCACAGAATGAGCTGATGGACTAGCAGATACCCTGCAAGAAAAATTAAGGCAAAAAATTATAAATTTTAAATTTGCAAATACAAAAATAGTTGAGACCTAGATAAAACTTTACTGTTACTGAGCTAGGTTCAATATATAAAGAAATTGAGCTCTTAAGAATGGGCGTGGCGTGGCTGATACTTATTCAAAAGAACATAAGCTAATTCCCATTCGAATCTCCTTTACAGATCCTCTGTCAGTCTGAGTTATATATGAATATTGCTACAGGGTATTTCATAGTCGGGCAGTGCCAAATAATAATGAAATATATACACATATAATAATATTATATACATATATATAGCTAAAAATGCACACTAAGCCACGGGCTAAACACACAAATGGGAATCGGGACACGGATCGGTAGAGTCAGTGGCGATAGAGGGGAATGCAGACTAAGCGTCAGTCCAAATGACAAGAGACACTGCATGCCACACACAATCAGATGGGAGAGACTTGAGCGCTGTGAAGAAGCTGCACAGTGGGCAATAAACGAAGAGCGCGTGCATATAAATTGTGACTCGATCTATTTTGATTTTACTTTCAATTTTAGTCTATTGACAGTTCAGGTAGAGTTCATGTTGTAATCAATTTAATTCTTAGTTTTACTTTCACACAATTGTTTTAAATTGTAAGTAAACCAGGAATTTAACTGATTTATTCGACGATTGTGTTCCATCAGTAGCCGATTAGATGTGAACACTCAAATGAATTTCGTAATTTCTGTGGTGTTTCCGACACTGTTTGAAAACTGTGGCTGGGCATCCAGTGCTCACATGCTTTGAATTGGTTTCCCTTTATGGTTTCTGCTCTCTAATACCCTCATTGAATGAGGAACTTCAGGTTATAACCGATTGGGAGTTAGGTATGTAACAACCAAACCGAAAGAGGTGTAGCCGATTCCACATTAGAATGCCTGCTAATATATCTAAAAGACTTTGGTATCAGAATTGCATATAAACTATCCTAGTATATATAGAATTATATTTTTTCCACACGAATCTATGAATATGTTTACCTCCCTAAAATCAGGGATATGCAAAAGTTACTCAGAAATACATTTTCCATGGAACGTCGATACCTCGACTCATATACAAATCGAAGTTCGAGCAATGAGGGCATCGTCTAGTCGTTCACTCCCGACTGGACTTACTTTGATTTGCTCATCTGGACGGGACTGCAGTGCACTAAGCTGGCGCTTGTGCTTTAGCTGTCGACCGTAAATTGAAAATATGTTAGGCAAACCCCAATTGAATGCAGCTAAACCCCCTAGAGGATTGAGACGTTGCACACCAAAATTTCCGACCGCATTTGCCAAACGAAAAGTCTCTTTAATATGGGTGCAAATGTGAATGCTCGAATGTGCGTTTGTATGTGTGTGTGTGTGTGTGTGAGTGTGTTCGGATGTTGCCTTAATTAGTTTATGTGCCTTGCCGAACTTATGCAAATTCAGCCAGAAATCAAACGGACTAAACTTTGCCGTCCGACGAAGCAAGCATCCAAGCACCCCAGGGCTGCCACTTTATTACAACAGTTTTATTTTGCGAGCTTTCGTTTTGATACTGGGAACCTACTGGGAGCTGAGCATAGCGGGAGTATTGTTTTTATTAGAGTCCCGGACTATATGAGGTGGAGGCCAGGTGGCCATGACTCTTTTGTAAGAAATTATAGCCGAATAGTCTTGACTCTCTCTGTCCATTCGTTTGAATGCATCAATCTCGATATCAATTGAAATCTTAATAGAGATTACAAATATTCCATAGATTTAGCTAAGAGTTTAGCCTAAAGCTTTACTCAAACCTTTGCATGCTCTTTCCCATTTCTCACAAAATTTCCTTGAGCAAACTTCTTTTCTTCGATATCTTCTAGTTCAACAGCTCCATTCTAATTTTATTGAAATCTATATCAAAAATCTAAGGTTCTCTAGAGTTGATTTCTGCTTTTTGTTCCACCAAGCCAGGATATCTTCGAGTCAAGCAGCCCCAGCTCACTTATTTTCTTCTCTTTTTTTTTCTTTTTACCTGCCTGAAGCAATAAAGCCAACAAAACGGCAAATATTGTATAGCTCTGCATCGAGCCGTTGCTCAATGTAGAGCATGTCTCGAGGGTTTCCCCTCCACATACATATATCCCGCGCTGACCCGCAAACTAAACAACAACAAAAAAGAGAGGAAAGTAAAATAAAAATGAACTTCGCACTGCATTCATTGTAGTGGAGGAGTCGCCCCTGATACGTGCCTAGACTGCCAGAGGTCCTGTGCCTGGCCGCATCTTAAGCCAGTCTCCAGTCGTTCCGTTAGATGTGTGCTTGGCCGGCGCCTCTGCCTCTGAGGGCCGTTCGATTTTTCATGATATATTCAATTTCGGGTTAACTGGAGACTTGAGACATACAAAATTTCATAAACTTTGTTCAAACTTTCGAATCGCCCAAAGTAAAATAATTTAAATAGATGCTTAGATAATAAAAAGATGAATAATAAGTAGCAACAGCCATCATGATGCTGATATTGGTGATTAACCTTACTCTACATGATTATACTAAGTCATTCCCTACGCCTAAATTCGTTAAATTTTTTTGAGTATTTGGCTCTCTATAGACTATAGAAATTTTTTATCTAGTCTTAGTCGATATATGCATGTTTATTTTTATTTATTTAAATAATATAATTCATATATTTAACAAAAAAACTATAAAAAAAAAAATATATATATATTCAAATAATTACAATAAAAGGAATAACATTTAAATATTTTTAAATTATTTTATTGTAATTATTTAAAATTTAAAAAAATTAAAATTGAGCCTAATTACATTTTAGAAATATATATTTTTTCTTACCTTCAATTATTTTTTTTTTTTTTAATTTGTATTATATTTTGTATTTATTATTTTTTACAACTATATATTTTTGAAGTATATTTAAAAAAATATATGTACATATATATTTCTTAACTATTAGTTTCATTGTAAAATTTATCATTTATATATTTTCAAATTATATTCAATATAATTTAAACCAAAATAATAAAATATATACTTGGTTTTTATTAAAAACCTCGTATTAAAATTAAAAAAAAAAAAAAAAATTGCTAAAAAATAAAAATATACAATTTTATTTTATATTGATTTCAAATAAATAAAAAAAAGTTTTTTTTGTGTAATATAGACATTTTCTTATCATTTTATTTAAATAATACCGAGATTAACGAAAAAATATATATTTTTATAATAGACCTTTTTTTTGATAGTAACAAATTTTTGTTTTTAATTAAAATTGTTTTGTTTTCATTCCGATTGCTTTACTAAATATTCATATAAATATTATTCAACTGAATTTCTCCCGAACTTTCGTTACCCGCCTCGCTGTGTGATGCTTGCTTGGGTTTTGCGGCGGCGAGGCTGCTGCCTCACTTTTATGCACAATCAAATGAAATGAATTGTGGTCTTATGGGCAACGGATTTTGTGGTCTTAGATGAGCGTCACAAAAACAACAATAACGGCAATAGTAACAGCAGCAGCAGCAACAGCAACAACAACAACAGCAGGCATCTGCAAATACGGCGATTTGTTGTCCCCGGGACTAATAGAAATCTATTACTTCCGAGCGAGCGCATCGTGCCGAGACTCTCAATTCCAGCATTCAGTCCATGCCTAATATGACTCTCAATCTCTATTGCAGATGCTACGACAGCGTCGCCGTCGGCCTTTGAGCGCTTCAAGGCGCTGCGGCGCAGCAGTCGCCGGAACGGTCACAAGAGCCACAAGAAGCGCTACAAGGACTATCTGAAGCACAGCAGCGCGCTGTCGGCCAAGCAGCGCAAGGATCGGGAGCAGCACGCGCAGAAGTGGCAGCAGCAACGGCAGCTGGCTGAAAAGCAGGAGCGAGAGCAGGAAAAGGAAAGCGAACGGGAACAGCAGAAGCAGCAGCAGCGGGAGCAGCAGCAGGAGCAGGAGAAGCAGCGCGAACGAACTGAACAGGAGGCACACGCCCATGCATCGCCAATCTTTGCTCTGGGCGTGCGGCCGCAGCGCAACACACCGAAACCGTTTTATGAGGGCCAAGTGAACTACTACGACCATCAGGAGGAGCAGCCGCTGCAGCCCCTGGGCACACATCACACCGAAATGGAGCGTCTGATTGCCAGCGATAATGACAATTGGTATCGCCGCATCAGTCCAGTGCTGCGCAACGGCATCAAAAGCACTGAGATGCATAAGCAGCACCATCAGCAGCAGCAGCAGCATCAGGCCAACCATCATCATCATCTGAAGCATCATTATCATCAGCACCATCATCATAAGCATGCACGCCAACGTTTACCGAATCCGTATCAGCGCAAGGCCCCGGCTCAGCTAGCGACGGCGCCGACAACGCCGCAGCCGCCGCTGCCGCCGCCAAAGCCGCAGTTGGGCCACCAGATCACCGAGCTGGAGCAACTGGAGCGCTACTATGCCAAGTGGCCGCATCTAGCGCGCGTTCAGTTCCAGGTGTACGACGAGCACTACCGCGAGGCTCACCCGGAGCTCTATGGGGACTACGATGCGGACGACGATTACGAGACGGCTGCCGAGCTGGAGGAGGCGCAGCAGGATCATGGCGCGGAGGCCAATCTGCCGCCGTACATCAAGAAGTACAACCGACGCAACAAGCAGCTGCTGAACCTGCTCGAGGGCACGCTGCCGCCACCGACGGCCACACCGTTCCCGGGCATCTGGAGCGGCTCACAGCTGCAGCCGGGCCCGCATGAGTCGGCGCCCATACGAGTGGACGACGAGTACGTGAAGCAGAAGCGACGTCGCTATCAGCAGCGCTACGAGGACATCTTTGCCCAGCAGCACAGCAGCGGCAGCTCCACCACAACTCCAGCCACGCTGTCCAGCAGCCCGGCGTCGCAGCTTAACCAGCTGCCCGAGGAGGACAAGCAATTGGATGAGCATCAGCTGTCGGCTGCCGTTGATTTCTGGCAGAGGGAAATCGAAACAAAGGCCGGGCCCAAGTCGCCGTCGCCGCACACGTCCACCTCGAAGCCGGCCCTGTACAAGCTACCACTGTACCCGGCCATCGCGGGCAGCTTCCTGGGCACGCCGCGCAGTCGCAGCGCCCAGTTCGTGGCGAATGTGTCGGGCCGCGGGCAAGGCAGCTGGCATCCTGCTCCTGCAGCAGCTCCGGTCGGTGCTAACAGCCACGTGGATGCCCATAATGCGACAGCTTCACCGTTTTCGCCACTCAACTCGTTTGTCTATCATCGCGTGGTCGATGGCATTGGGGCCGCCTCCTCCTCCTCGCTCTCCTCGTCCTCGCTCAGCCGCAAGCAGCGTCTGCCCTTTGTGGCCATCACGGATCGGCGGCTGGAGAGCGTCGGCGCGCACAAGTTGAACGGGGAGCAGCACAAGGAGCTCGAGCAGAATCACTTTCCAATGCCTTAAGCCGCTCCAGCAACACGATTACGATTAAGAAGAAGAAGGAGAAGACGATAAGCAAAAAACAAAGAAGAAATACAGATGATGGACAACTAGTTCGACCCCAAGCGAAGCGCATAGAATTGGAATCGAATTCAATTAAGTTCTTGTACAAGCATATCAAATTTAAGAGTGGACGAGGAGGAAGGGAATCGGGTAGAATGGATTTAAAAAGATGATATCTAGAATTAAGGACGGAATGAAGAGAGAAGACAAAGAAGAAAACAGAAGCAATTCAGACCGATGAATGCGACAGAACGGCAGCAGTGTATAAAGATATCGGTAATCGGGCGCAATTAATCGATAACAATCGAATTCGCACGTATTTCAACGTTACGTTTCGACGTGGTTCCAAACGGTTATCCATTGCTTACCAAACCTAAGCCTAGACATCAATTTGAGTAGTTGCTTTCGAACCAAAGTCTTAAGTTTCGAGCTATGAGAAAAGAGCACTAGCTGTAATTGGTTGTCTTTTTTTTTGTTAATTTTAATTTGTATTTTTTTTATAAGTACTCTTGCATATTAAACATAAACGGCAAACGTTATAGGCAATTAAAAAATAAATAAAATAAAATAATAATAATAATAATAATATAAAAAAAAAATATTGAAAAAAAAAATGGATATATAAGCTAAGATTTTTTTTTGTGTATGATAGTAACTGACACAAACTACCAGAAGAATCTCCACAGTAGAGACGCAATTACCCCACACACACACATACACACACACAGTGAAATAACTGTAGTCATAATATATATAAACTTAAAGAGCCTGAATGTATGCAACACAATTTATTCGTTTGACAAAATAAATTGAGAAAAAAATGAGCGAAAACATATACATGTAATACTCATAATGCCCGACACTAATCTGATTTTGTAATTTGGCTTTGATTGTAGCGTGAATAAAATTGCTTTTTTATCCAGCAACTAAAACTTGTTTCAACAGTTCGAACATTTTTCAGTGCACGCAGCATCAAATAGGTTTCAAAATTAATTCAAAAGCAAAGAAACATCAAAAGAAAAAAAAAATTTCAAAAAATAAAAAAATAAAATATACTAAAAAAAAAAAAAAAACAATTTAAGAAAGGCATATATTTAATCACTAATGTTGTATTGAATGTACATAGTATATGTATTGTAGAATCACAAAAAAAAAGGTAAAAAAAAAGAAGCAGCAAACAAGTAAAGGCTACTTATTTAATAAACCATTCAAAATGTAAAATCTATTTAGTTGGCTTCAACACACAACACAAATAAAAACAAAACCGATATGCAAATTAAAATAAAAACTAATTAAATCAATAAAAATAGACACAAATGTTATATATATGGGTATAAGGCTTTAAGGTAGGCTGGATCACGAACGACACGACTTGTACTTTAGTTTCAATAAACAAAGTTCAGTTCTGGATGCGGTAAGTTTTTAGTTGAATGAGAAAAGACATATGAATATAAAATATATACATTTTTCTGATTGAATTTTAACTTCTTAATGATTAGTGTCTGATGTATAAAAGTTTATCAATCAGACTAGATCATACCTTAAACATATTTTGAATTGTTAACCGCTTTAACCGTTAACCCTCTTATATTGCACACCCTGCTAGCAAAGTCATACAAAAAATATCATACTCACTCGCTCTAGCTCAAAGCAAAAGACTTTGATTCCATTTCGTTTTGCTTTTCTGTTGAGCTCCTCGAGTGGAACTATGCGTATGACGCTCTTGTAACAAACATCGTTGAGAATACGATTGGCGCACGCACAACGAGACACAGTAACTTCTGAGCTAATGAGTGAGCAAATAACTGAAAAAGTCAATGCGATTGGTCTTCACACTCACATATACATGCGCACATTTAATTTGCGTGCGCTGTTAGTGTGCTTAGCGAGCACAGCTTTAGCATGCATACCAATACATACACAAAGAGTCATTTCACTTCATTTCATTCAAGTAAACGATTGGGTCAAACAGCGAGAGCGAAACAACAACAAAAACGGTAATTAACCGATCGCGAAGAAAGTCGCGAATGATCGGTTGCAATCGGCTGCTCTCTGAATTTTTTTGCAGAGTTGAAGTGAATGCAGACAATGAGAAGCGGTTAACAGTGATTTGCGAGCTATGTTATCTATTCATTTTAACAGTTTAACATATGCAACACTTTTACATTTGACTTGGTTAACTAACAGACCATGAGAAGCGGTTAACAGTGATTTGCGAGCTATGTAATCTATTTTTTTTTTTTAAGTTTAACATATGCAGAACTTTATTGATTGACTTGGTTAACTTCTTTCGCTGTAAATATACTCTCAGAAAATATAATTTAAATTGGAGAAAAAATATAAATTCTGCATAATTGAAAACAAATATGATTTTACACTTAATATTTAAACAATACCTGCAATATATATAGAACAAATATTAATGTTGAATATACATTAATTGGAGTGCATTTAAAAAATCGATTGAATAAATATTCAGAATGTAATAAACATTAGTGTATACGTATGCTAGAAATTATAATTTGCAATATATCAATTTGGTTTATTCGAACCGCAAATGAACACAAACACTACAAATATTTTACAATCATAGGCAGGCCTGTTTGTGACTGTGTTTTTGGTCTAAAATGCCTTAATATAATCTAATTTAATGCCAATAGTTGCAGGTTGGCAAATTTGAGGTTTTCTTGAAATATGCTTTGCCAAAATTTAAGTACAGCTGAAAAGTTGCAATCTGGCCTTAAAGCAGTAAGCCAGATATTCAATAAATTTATGGAAATTAAATTTATGTAGCACCAAGTATTTAAATTCAACTAAGGCGTTATTATACAATATGTGCATGTAACCAACAACAATGCAGCAAAAAGAGAGAACGAACTAACAACAACAATCACAACTAACAAACTTTTAAAGAGCAGCAACGATACCAACACACACACACACGCACACATAACTACTTATGTGGTAACATTTTAATGGAATGAAATTCAATAAAGCAAAACTTATTATTTACGCACAACTTTTTGAAGTTTCTCTTGCGATGGAGATAAAAAAAGAAGAAGAAGAAGAAGAAGAGCATTGATGGCATGATACTCGTTCCCAATATAGACATGCTCAAGGGACGAATAATATATATGTATGTACGTATGAATAAATTTATATGAATGTATATACATATACATACAGACGAGCATGTATATGTTGTATGCGGAATATACATATGTGTATGTATTTGTAAAGTGCATTGCCTAATAACGCAGCGTCATATTACTAGAGTTGTTTGCGAGCTAACACTCAAGTTGGTAAGTATACTATGTATATTCCTTAGTATACTCAAATTGGCACTTCAACAGAGTGAGACAGAAAGAGACGGCATGTGAGCCTCTTGTGTTTTAGCCAAAGAGCCAAATAGAAGTCGTTGCTAAGAAGTAACACCGGGGACTCGTTCTAGAGCGTGGCTGTATGGATCGATGAACATGAAAAGAGGTTATCCTGCACAAGCTCCGATATACATATATGTACATAAGTACATGTATGTTCTAGGATCTTAGTAGATATACATACATCTAACATTTTAGGAGATAAACCTTTATGTATTATGTTATATATTTTTTCAGTTTTGTCACCATCAACCCACATCTATATAATACTTGGTTAATCTCTTGGTTTGCCTGCTTAATAAGGGGTTTCATATGACCCAAGCCTACCTCAGCTCACATTCGCAGTGCATCAAGCCAATATACTCTTCTGCCTACGTGAAAGAGCATATGACAAATGATGATAATGACAAAGATGATAATGATAATAAGTAAGATTGAATGGCTGGAGGTATTTTTTGGGGATTGCTGCAGTTGTTTTTATGTAATATATAATCTCTATCCATACTGGAATATGATCATGAATTGCGAAACGTTTTTAATTCCCATTAAGCAATGAGAAGCTTAAATTACAGCGGCTTATGCTGAGGCTTATGAACTGGGACTTTATCTCTGTGTACCTGACTCAGAGAGTGATTCTACCTCTAGTATATGATATACATATATGCCGGAGCTCGAATCCGAGTGATTCGTTGAGCGAGATTATTGAGCGGATTGTTGAACCGAGAATTCGATTCTCATATAATATATCATATATATATCATATCAATTGACATCGTCTGGAACGAAGTGTCATTGTATTAGTTCGGGGATGTTCGTAAATTCCTCAATACTCTCCCTTAGTTCACAATTAAAGTCGTCAAGTCACTCCAGATTTGACGCTAACTAGATCTATTATAAATATTGAAAAATATAATTAATATTTTTAAGAGAAATAATTTTAAAAAATTCTTTAATTCATTTAACGCGTAAATCACATAATATTCCAGACATACAGTCACAAGTAGTACATTTACCCCAGCCAAAGGTTTTGCCATCAGTTAAGAAACGAAGCCTTCACTCGATTTGCACTTGCATTAAATATTAAGCTCCATAATGTGCACATCAATGGCAAACAAATGGCTCTGAGAACTTGCAAGCTGGCAGCCAGGTCTGATTCAGATTCCGATTCCGATTCCGATGTCGATTCTTATTCGGATTCTGGTTGGAATTCGGTTTGGGTTGGGTTGGGTTGGGCTGGGCAATTCCATTGGCAATGCCAATGTCATTTGCATGATGCTCGAGTGGCTGTGTGCGTTCTCGCATTCGCATTCGCATTCACTTAAACGCTTATAAGTGATGCCGATGCCAATGTCGATGCTGGTCCCGGTGCCGTTGACGGTGCCAATGGCATCGTTTGCAGCACCGAACTGCGCTGCAAATGACGCACAAACGGTAGACAAAGTGCCGCCAAATGCCCCGTAGCGCCCCGTAGCAAATTGATGTACTCCACTCAGCTTCAAATGCGTGTAACAATATCTTCACGATGATGGAAGCTGCCTTCAATGCTGCCTTCAATGCTGCACTACTTTTCAATTACAGTTTCTTCTCGCTGCGCCTCCTGCCGCTGCCGCTGCCGCTGCCACTGCCGCCAGAGGGGCGTGAAAATCTGTCACTGGATTTGCATAAAGTGCTGCAACGCTCGCTTTTGCATGCTACGCTGCCATTTGCCAAATAATTTCAATTCAATTTACAACCAACTTAAAAAGAATGCCACCAAACCCGTGTGGCGTCAGCTCAAGAAATGCCAGATACAAATGTACTCAACTGCTCTATACTCTGCTGTTTGAGCACTGACTATGCCATCTCCTGTGGGGAGTGGGGAGTGAGAAATTCGATCGAGTGCAGGACGGCGCCATGGGAGACGATGGCAATTGATTTGAGTTATGGCATAAGAATCTTTAATAAAAGGCATCGCTCTCTGAGGCGACAATCAGCTCCATCATCGGACTCGACGATTCGCTCTGAGTACGCCCAGGTGCAATGCTGCTCAGGCACTCAGAGGTAAGGCATAAACGGTTGCAGCTCATATAGTGGGAGTTCTATAGAATTCAAGGGAGCTATCGACGAGTTAAACTTAAGTATATACACGATATTAAAGTAATTCATATATAAAGTATGTACAGCTGTGCAAAATAAATTAGCAGCACTTGCGAATGCAAAGTCTGAGAAATTCTCCTCGGTATATGTATTTATCAATGTTTTGATTTAGATATTTTTATTTTTTTTTTTTTTATATATAAGCAGCAGACAATCTATTATTGCAACAAATAATAATTACCACAATAATATTCAACGTATTTTATATATTTAAAAAATTCTCAAAAAATTATTATTATTTTTTAGCTATATGTATAGTTCACATTAATATAAATATAATATATTATATTATGGCTTGGAATTATTTATATATTCTTAAGTTGAGTCATAAATACTTAAACTGTAATTTCAGGTATTTTATTTTGTATTCGTTTGAGAGAGATCGTTTAAGGACCTGTTAAGGAGCTGTTCCTATCGAGGCACTCAGCATTTGGCATTTTTGCACTCCAAATGATATCGAGTCAAGTTGTTGGCAATTTTTTTTACTGTTGAATACAATATGAAGGGAATTTCATGTATATTAATTATAATGCAATATAAAATGTAAATATTTATGTATGTATGTAGACAAAACGAATATTAATGTTACTCACTGTTTAGTAATATTAATATTATTTTTTTTTCCAACTTTAAACGCCTAAAAAAAAATAAAATAATAATTGAAATTAAAAAATTTAAATGCTTAATTTGTAGATTGAAAAATCGGCTTTCCTATGAGGAAAATATTTATATAGTATATAGTAACATAATTATCAAAAATTATATATTATACATATATATTATAAATAAGCCAAAAAATCTCAAATTTGTAGTTACTTTAATAAAAATCAAATAAAATTTTGCAGGAACTCCAATTAGCTACAAATGAGAAATTTAACTTTTTTTTTTTTAAGAAAAAGCAACTTTTTACAAACATTATTTTATCACCATATATAAGACAAGACTTGAATCCTTAGCTGCAATTTACCATGGGCCAAAAAGAATAATTTAGCAAAAACAAATATTCCAATTGGATTGTATATATTTTCTGTTTTTACTGTAATTAAGAATAAAAAAAAATTAAAAAATAAAACAAATTTATATATAATTTTAATAAATTTACTCATAAATTTATATAACACAAGATATTTTTTCATTTTGCAAATTACAAAAACTGTTTTGTGTATTTGTGGATTTTTTTTTTGTGTATTTATCTTTCCGATAATCGAACAGAATAAATTTGCTTATAAAAAAAAAAGAAAATAAATAATAATAATTTTGCAATGAATATTAACGCTTAAGATTATTAAATCTGAGATTTAAAACCAGATAGTAATAGTAGCAGATGCCAAAACTTTTCAATTGCATCTCACAACAAATGAAGAGAAAATTTGTCTGAGCTATAGAATTATGTGAAATAAATGTAACTAATAGAATAATATATGAAGCTGACAAAGCAATTACTGCTGACTGTCTGGCTTTGCACTCGCTCGATCTCCCCGCCAACCATGCAAACCCCATTGGCTAGCTAATATGGCCAACTGCACAGATAGAGCAGCCTCAAGTGCAGCATCAGCGCTGCAAATTTAAATAGGCACGTAGTACGGGGCAAACGCCAAATGGAGACATTGCCAGACGACAACGACAACACGCACACACACATACAGAAAGAGAGGAAGAGAGAGAGAGAGAGACCATCAGACACTCAGACACTCCACACGCAAACTTGTGCGATGCAGACACCTCGGCAATGCCAACGCCTCTGCTCATCGGGCTGGGGCGCAGGGCGCAGGGCGTGGGGCGTGGCGCGTTGCATTACCGTCACAGTCAGCACAGGGCACACATGTCTTTGCCAACATTTTCCGTTGCTGCTCAAGAAAAATCGCTGGCGGCGCACACTCAGCAGCCATCAACGGCAGCCCCTTGCCGCCCTGCCCCTTGCCACCGTGTGCTGCCTTCAGTCGGGTGCCAAGTGCAGTTGCTTACACACACACACACACACACACACAGACGCACATAGGTGTGCTTAACTGACGTACATGTGGTAGCCAGGTGACAGTTGGAGCTGAGGGCATAGTCGCCCCCTGTCAGCCGCACGACCAGACGCAATTCACATGCACATTCATTTGTGCATCACGTATACGCCAGCGATTCCCGTAGCCAACTTTTAAGTCCACGCCGCAAATTATAATTAATTGAAAATTTTGCAATTGCAACTGCAGCAGGCGCGGCTTAAAAATCAATTAAACAAGTTTTCTAAATTGAAAATATAAATCAAATATCTATACATACATACAATAAACACAATACATATGTATCTATATGCATATATGGCCTGTTTATAGGCATTTCCTTACCATTTTCTCTCGTTAACGACTTTGAATATGAAATGAAAAAGCAGTTTGTCACACTTAGTTTAACTTAGGCTCATTATTTAATAAATAATAATAATAAATAAATAATTAGATAAATTATATTTATTAATGTAATATTATTTTCGGTGCTCGACCTGTGAAGCATATTCAAATGAATTATTTATTTCATATGCGAGATTAAATTTTTAACTATAGATAAAAAAAACTCCCTCAATGTAAGGAGTAAA
This sequence comes from Drosophila navojoa, assembly GCF_001654015.2. The sequence continues at coordinate 17,723 of NW_022046656.1, forward strand.
AATTTGTAATTAAAAATAAAAAATTCCCAAAATATATGTGAGTTCTAAATAAAATTAAATGAAATGAAATGTTTTTGTACCCTGAACCCATTGAAAATGGGAAATCATTATGACTAAGATTTATATGATAACTAACGGAAATTACTTTGAAACAATATTTGAAATTATTATATTGCTATTTTCCTGATATTTATATATATTACTCATTCATAAAAGCGCACAGAGTCCGTCTTGCTGTCCGTCCGTCTGTCCGTAGGAATGGAAACCATATCTTGATGCTTCAGAAATTTGCAAATTATATTCGTGCATAACATCGCATTTGAAATGATCAAGATGTTCCCGATCTGCCCACTAGGGGCGTGGCGTATCGGAAAGTTCGTATTCCGGTAGCTGAAAAACTATGATAGTTGTAGAGCTAGGAAGTTGAAATTCGGTATTTATATTCGAGCTAAAATGGCGTGTATAAATACGCCCATTTAGGGCGTGACACTCACATTCCAAATTTAACGACTGTTCAATAATGTGTTCAATGGGCTCTGCCACTCCTTGGTCTATAATAAACATATTAACAAGACCTTTTCACTTTGTATACCCCTTTTCAGAGGGTTCAGGGTATAAAAATAGATGTGGCACGAAGAGAACTAGAAGAAAGGCGCTTTCAAAATGTCTATTTTTATAAACTGAAAGAAAAAAGTGTTGTATAAAGGTACTACAGAAAAAAGTGTTGTATAAATAAAGAGAAGTAAGCAGGCTCTATCCGGGGAATGCCCGACTGGTATATACCCTGGACCCGGCTTATGCTCCTTTTCTACAGTCAAGTCTATGCAGAAATACCTGACTATGTTTACTCTTAGTGCTGATTACGCAAGCAGAAATGTCTTTAATTTGCAAGCAAAAACTCCAATCCTTACAGCATAGTTAAAGTCCCCGCGTGGCTGCGAGTTGCAACAGCATGAGCCGGAGCTGGCAATCAACTCAGCTTTTTGGCAGGGCGCCCCCTGAAGTCCGCCATTAGCAAGCGGCCCGCGGGTGTGCTGTATCTAACAATCATAATTATAATAATTATAAAAACAACAATTAAAGCACATAAGTATTGGGCCGAAACAAAGCTAGTAGAACAACAACAACAACAACAACAACAACAGCCAAAGCAGTGGGCAAATGGAAAAAATTTGTAATTGAAATTTTAATAGAACTTAAGCTGGGGCATGCTGCACAAGCAAAAGGAGCTGCGCTACGCCGTGCCGTGCCGTGCCCCATGTCCCATGTTCCATTCCCTTCGGTCCCTTTGGCTTTTTGTTTGCCTTTGCCGGTTTTTCCGGTACGCAACCAAATTTTTTGACAAGTTAATTAGGTTGTTTGCTTGCTGCTCTTCTTCCTCTTCTTCTTCTTCTTTGCTTCTCGCATTGCTCTTGTCCTGCCTTCGCACCCTGCAGCCTCCGCCCGAGGGCTCAAGATGCCGCAGGCGCCACAGCCAACGCCAATGTCACCCATTTTAATTTGCTTTTGATAAAGTTCCTGTAATTGCGACGAGACAGCTACTCGCAGTGGCCCAGGCTCCACTCCGCCCAGGCATTCACTGGTCAGCGGCACATGACACATGACAGCAGCAAACATGACCCGAGCACCGCTCGAGCAGACGAAATGCCAGAGACTTTCAACTCAGTGTATTGTAATCTATATATACGTACGTATAAGTAGCTACAGTGGCAAACACTCAACATAACAAGCTCAACTTGCTCTTTTTATCCTCAATGTGGGACAGCAGCGCAGAACGAGTCTCTAAATAATGTGCGTCTTTGTATTCGTAATTGAACAAACTCTATAGCTCTGTTGATAGAGATCTTTATCATCAGGCTGTATCTATCAGTCAGTCTATCTGTCTATCGATCGGTCTATCTGTCTGTCTATCACTCAATCTGGCAGTCTATCAGTCTGTCAATCTACCAGTCAGTCTGTCTATCTGTCTATCTGTCTATCGGTCAGTCTATCAGTCAGTCCATCACTCAGTCTGGCCATCTATCTGTCTGTCTGTCAGTCTATCTGTCAGTCAGTCTTTCTGCCAGTCTACCTGGCTGTCTATCGAGCAGTCGTTCTGTCAGTTAGTCTGTCAGTCCTTCTGTCTCTATAGAGGTCAGTCGCTGTATCAGTCTCTCGGTCAGTCTATCAGTCAGTCTATCAGTCAGTCAGTCAGTCAATCAGTCAGTCAGTCTGTCTGTCTTTCTATCGATCAGCCTATCAGTCAGTCCATCACTCAGTCAGTCAGTCTATCTATTTGTCTATCAGTCAGTCTATCACCCAGTCAGTCTATCACCCAGTCTGTCAGTCAGTCAGTCTGTCAGTCAGTCTATCTGTCTATCGATCAGTCGTTCTGTCAGTCTGTTTGTCAGTCTCTTAGTCTCTCAATGTGTCTATCGGTATGTTCTGTCCATCAGTCTGTCAGTCAATCTTTCTGTCAGTCTATCTATCAGTCAGTCTATCTGTAAATCTATCAAACTCAGTCAATCTTCTGCCAGTTTATCTATCAATATGTCTCTAAATCTGTCTGTCAGTCTGCCTGTCAATCTGTATATCAGTCATCAATCTGTCTGTCCATTGCCTGTCTATCAGTCTGCCATTTTGTCTGTCAGTCTATCTGTCAATCTATCAGTCTGTGAGTCTGCCTGCCTATCAGTCTCTCCATCAATAAGTCTGTATGTCTATATGACAATCTGTCAGTCAATCTATCTGTCAGTTTATCAGGCAATCAGCCTGTCTGAGTATCAGTCTGCTTTTCAGTCTGTCTGCTAGTCTGTTAGCCTGTCTAATAGTCTGTCACTTCGTCTTTCAGCCTGTCAGTATGTCTGTCAATCTCTCCGACTAGAATGGCGTCAGTCTGTATGTCTATCAGTCTATCTGCCTGTCAATCTGTCCGTCAGTCTGTCTGCCAGTCTGTCTGTCACTTTGTCTTTCAGTCTATCTCTCAGTCTGTCTGTCACTCTCTCAGACTGGAATGACGTCAGTGTGTATCTCTATCAGTCAGTCTGTCTATCAATCAGTCTGTCTATCAGTCTGTCTGTCTGCCTATCTGTCTGTAATTCTGTTTGTCTACCATTCGGTTTGTCATTCCGTCAGTTAGTCTATCAATTCTATCAGTCAATCTGTAAGTTTGTTTTGAATTGTTTTCTGCCATCGAATTTGTCTACTAGTCAGTCTATCTATCAGTCTTTCGATCTGCATTTTTGTCAATTTGTCCGTCTATCTGTCAGTCTCTCTATCATTCAGTCTATCAATCTATCAGTCTAACTGGCTGTTTGTCTATTTGTCTATCAGTCTATCAATCAGTCTATCACTCAATCTATCATGCAGTGCCTCTATCACTTTGCCTGCGGGTCACTCTTTATCTTCTTTTTCGGAGCTTCAAGGGCAGCAACATAGCTCAATAGAGCACAAGCAACTGTAATTTGTTGCATCCATAGATATTTTTTCATTCCAATGAAATCGATTCAAATTGTTATCAAACTTTAACTATTCAAACAACTTTCACAAACTGTTACATCTAAAAAAACACACACACACACACAGTTATTTGTTAGCTCACCAATAACGACTACTGTTATAAACTTTCCAATAATATGCATTATTAATTTAGTTATAAATTCTCTTAAAGTTGTACCTTGATTATTGAAATATTTATTTACAGCATTTTGTTCAACAGTCAGTGGAGTTCGATAGTATTATACACATATGTATATGTACATAGGAGCTAACTGTATAACACCTGACTTTATAGAGTATGTACACGGCTGTCCATATGCGACGGATCCATTTGACAACCATATACATGCATACATATATCCTTTATCCATATATCCTTTCGCAGAAACGGGAATATGGACAACCCTGAATATAGATATATATATAGTGTTCTCTCTATAAATGGTAGTTATACGGTACTTTCATGATATATTTATATGGTACTTATTTTCCACTTTAGTTATCTCAAGCCCTTGCTAAAGTGGAAAATAATGGTATATTGTTTCTATACAACTGTAAAAACAGTTAAGAGAAAGTATTCCTGGTTCAGCCGAATGAATTCTGACAGAACGAGACTTAAGATGAAAGCAGAAGAAGAGTGTTAATTGGATCAGTATTTGCTAGACGGTCAGTCTCGCCCCCACGACACTCTTCACTTCTTTGGCTAGATGCTCCATTCCATGTTATTCTTTTTATTTTCATAGTACATCTCGTTAACGTTTGTTGGCCATTATCTGAGCCACTTTAGCAGGCAGCAACTGTCTCTGGCGCTGTGCAATTTTTCATGGCACATTATTTTTATACCCTGAACCCATTGAAAATGGGAAATCAGGGTATAATGTTTTT
>NW_022046657.1:0-22052 GCF_001654015.2 Drosophila navojoa
TTGGTCATTGGTCATTGGTCATTAGTCATTGGTCATTGTTCATTAGTCATTGGTCGTTGGTCATTGGTCATTGGTCATTGGTCGTTGGTCATTGGTCATTGGTCGTTGGTCATTGGTCATTAGTCATTAGTCATTGGTCATTGGTCATTGGTCATTGGTCATTGGTCATTGGTCATTGTTCATTAGTCATTAGTCATTGGTCATTGGTCATTAGTCATTAGTCATTGGTCATTGGTCATTGGTCATTAGTCATTAGTCAATGTCTTTGCCTATCATGATTACATTTATAATCATTATCATTATCATAGCAATTGCCATTACCCACATTTTTGTTAACTATTAGAAAATCTTTATTTATAATTTCGATTTATTCCAGGGGTATCAGGTAGTAGAGCTCTGGCACTGCTCCAACTTCCGGGTCCAGGAGTGCTCCGCTCCGGAAGCTGCCGTCGCGCGCCAGTCCGAATTGCCTGAGCAGCTTCTTCAGGTAGCGCTTGGGTATGCGCACCAGCTGGCGCTTAATGATGCGCTGCACCCTCTTCCAGGGGCGACCGATGCCGCGATCGTCGTCGTCGTAGTCGGACGCCAGGTTTAGCTGCTGCATGAGCTGCTGCAGCTGCGACTCGCTCAGCTGACTCAGATCCAGCTCCGGCTCCTGCTCCTGCTCCAGCTGATCATCGTCGACAAACGCCTGGCCGCCGGCAGTCGCAGTGCTGCGCAGTCGTAGCAGCTTCTGTGCGCCGCAGACGCAGCGCGTCTCGCTGGACCGCACGCCCAGCACGAGCAGCCAGAGCCCAAAGAACCAGAGCGAGGTACAGCGCATGTTGAGCTCCATTGTCCGATGGCAGCACACGCATGGGGCTTAAATAGCCGAGCGCCCCAGGGCGCCAGTGCTGGAGGCTGGAGGCTGGAGGCTGGCTGAAGAGGCCTCGATATATGGAATTCGAATTGAATGGAAATGTGGGTCAAGTACTATTCGAAAGATTTCATTTATTCTGTTTTGGCCAAAAGAAGAAGTGAGGCTTCAATTAAACATTAGCTACAATAAATTAGAAAAAAAAAAATTGTTGTTTGTCGTGGTTTTCGATCGTTGGGGAGCGTTGGCGTAGCTCGACTCTGGTCCGCTCTCTTCGGCGACTCCCCCTCCCTCTCTCACGCACTGTATCTTCCGCTCTCTCTCTCTCTCTCTCTCTCTCTCTCTCTGTCTGTGTCTCCTGCTTAGGCAAGTGGAAGACGTGGGCGCTTGTTCTTGTTCTTGCCCTTCTTGTTCTTGTTCTTGCCACCGCGACGACGATTGTTGAAGCGCTTGTTCTTGTTCTGGTAACGCTTCCTGATCACGCGACGCCTGTTGGGCCTGTTCTTGGTGTTGATCATGACCTTCTGGCCGTTCTTGAAGTAGCGACGGTAGCGGGGCGGAATACGCACGCTGATCATCTGATTCTGGCCGCGGCGGCCGCCCTTGCGGCGCAAGTTGATGCGATTGCTCTGGCTGGCCTTGCTCTCGGTGGCGCCGGCGTCCGATTGATCGTTATCGGTGAACACCTCGTACTCCTGGGCGCCCGCTGCGATGGCCGCCTGCAGGGCCTGTTCGTCGATCAGCTCCGCATTGGCGGCCATGGCCACCGGCTGGGCCTCCTCATCGCCGGCATCGGCCTCGGCCTGATCGTCGGCCTGCTGATCGTAATACTGTCGGGGTGCGGGCGAGGTGGGCGATGTGGGCGACGTGGGCGATGTGGGCGAGGTGTCGATGGTGCCCGTGGCCGAGGGTAGGGTGCCAGTGCTGGTCAGCGTGGTAACGGGGCTGGTGGGCGCGCTGCCAGTGCCGCCTCCAGTGATAATGATGGGAATCACCGGCTGCTGGTTGCTGCTGAACATGTTCTTGAACATGAGGAACTTGCGCAGGAAGAGGCGCCCGCTGGAGGGATCTTTGCTGTTGGCTGCCGTGCTCCCAGCTGCGCCAGCAATACCGACACCGGCACCGGCACCCGCAGCACCGAGGCTTAGCTTATCCTTGTCGGCGCCCTGGTCGAGAGCCAGGGCCGCCACACCGGCGTCGCTCGAACGGGCCAGGGCCGGCTCATTGAAGTAGGAGCCGCGGCGAGCCTTCACCACAAGCGAGGGCTTCTCGGCCTGAGCCGTCAGGCAGAGCAGGCTGGCCAATAGCAGCAAGGATGCGACTGGATGCTTCATCGTTGCAGTTGTTGTCGAAACTACTCAGCGATTGAGAACTTTTCGAACAGATACGGATTGAGTTACGGTCTGCGGTAGTGCCCAATTCGGAGTCGTGTGCTCGCACTGATTGGTAATCAATGTTTGATACATTATCGCTGAAATTGAATGCCTTTTATACCCGCATTGCCATCAATACCTATGCAAATGCCGATTGCCAATAATCCATGGCTAACTGTAAATTTGGTCAGGGCACCGCACATGTATGTGTACTTGTGCCTCTGCCTATCCAGAAATGTTCACAATTCACCACAATTGAATTGAATTGAATTTTTCGACCCTGTCGAAAAGCGCTTGCAGCTATTTGAGCATGCCACGGCCATGGCCAACGGCCAACGGCAAATAGCCAAATAGTTCTTCACCGTCATCAGCGCGACGCGTTCTGCTTATCATCTCTCGGCTGGCCCGCTACGATCCCAGTCGAGCGTTCAAGCATTGAGCCGTTGCCTCGCCAGCTTTTGCTGCTTTCTATGCGCGTTTCGCCCTCCCCAATTACAATTGCGTTGCCCTTTGCCGTCAGCCCCTCCCCCCTTTCCCAGCGATGCCCCGCCGGCAGCTCCATTGTCGACTGTCATCGCACTGGCAGCTTAGAGCCAGCCCGATTCAGTGGCACGGCTCAAAAAAGTGAAAACCAATTCAATTGTGCGAGCATCGAAACTGAGTTTCTAATTAGAGGCAAACGGTGCCGCGGGGCAGCTACAGTTCCCTATATGCCTATGCCAGTTCGAGGTGCTCCATTCGCGATGGAGCAGAGGGAAGACGTGAGAGCGGCATGCAGACTGCAGGGACTTGGGACCAAAGAAATGTCCTGCACGACTTTAGATATATACAAGACTCACGGGAGGAAAGAGAACTGAAATAGGTGAAAGGAATCGAGATAGTCCTAATGGATTCTCAATGGTATCGAGTCAAGCTCAGATTACAATTATCTCTCAAGCTCAGATTGACAAACAGACTTTGGACAAAAGATAAAATTGTCAAGTTGTAGAGCTACCTAATGCAGAGATCAGTTTGCTCTCTGCCTTTCTCTCTCGCTCTTACTCTCAGTCTCTCTTTCTCTCTCTCTCTCTCTCTTTCTCTTCTTGTCTTTATCAAATGCTTCACTTATTAACTCGAGCATAACCAGAAAACACACTGACTAACTAAGATACGCTCTAATTTTGGTTTCTTTTGCAATTTTCAATGCCCTCCTCGCCGTCTCTCTTGTTTATAGACTAACTTAGTTCTCTCTCAATGTCTCAATCTGTCTCTATTTCGTACTGCTCTCTCTTTTTTTGTCTCTCTCTCTCTCTTTCTCTATCTCTCTTTCTCTCTCTCTCTCATAGTTTCTCCCTAGCCTATCATTTTTTTAGGCTCGTTCTTCTCTTCTCTCATTTTCAAGCTTTCTTACTCGACATTTCCGTTTCCTTCTCTCTCTCCTATCTCCTCCTATATCTCACTCTCTACCTCTCTCTCTTTCTCTCTCTCTTTCTCGCTCACTCTCTCACTCTAACTCCAACACTCTCAGTAATCGCTCGATTGAGCTCAGTGAGCTCAGCTCACTCTCCTCCTTTCCGAATTTTCTTATGCTCTTTCTCTTCAGCTTCCATTTTCTTCTGTTCTCTGCATTTTTAACTCGCTCTTGTGCTTGATCCTTGACTTTGCTTTGTATAGAGACCCAAGTTCACTCTCCCATTCTCCGATTTTCTTCCTTTCAATCTTCCTCTCTCTGAAGATCGTTCTCATCGTACCTCTCTCATATATGATGATTTTGCTGTCCTCCCTTCACTTTGCACTGCCTCCCCCTTGTCGTTCTTCCCCTCTGGTCTATAAGTTCATGTTGTCAATCATTATATGCAATTATTATCGATTTATTTAAAAAAAAATTGTTCGTTCATAGTGGGCTGGTCAATTGAGTGGGCGATCTAATTGCGACGACGGTTCCTCCTCAGGCGACGACGGGCGTTGCGGTGGCGATTTTGGAGGCGGCGGCGAATATTGCGGTTCCTGATGCTGGAGCGACGACGCTGGTTCTTGTTGCGGCGACGCTGCTGCCGGCGGGCGCGCTGAGCACGGCGGATATTCTTCATGTTCTGGCGACGAAGGACCTCGATGCGTTTGCGCAGCTCCTTGTTCTCCTCGGCCTGGCGGCGCATCTCGTACTCCTGGAGGGTCAGGGCCTGGCCGGGACGGCTGCTGCTGCCGCGACGGAACAGGCTAAGCCCGTTGACGTTAGCCACGTCGTCGTCCTCGTCCTCGTCATTGACCGCATTATCATCGTCATCGTTGTCCGCGAACTGATCGTCGGCACCCTCATCATCGTCGTCATTGTACCCACGGGCCGAAGAGGTTATTGGGCTGGTTGTCTCGGTCGAAGAGCCCGTTATCGTTGAGGGTGATGGAATGATCTCTGTTGTCGTCAAGGTATCTGGGGCGCAGCCGCCGGTACCGCTACCGCCACCGCTACTGCCGCCCTTCCAGGCCAACAGCTGGGCGAGTGAGCGAGCCTCAACGTTGCGGTCGGCGTTGCGCTTATACAGCCGGTAGCGCTGGCCCACCACCTCTTCATCATCCTCGCGCAGTCCAACTGCAAGACATACCGAGGATTAGCTAACCCCGCTCTCTCTCTCCCTCTCTCTCTCTCACTCATATTGATAACTCACCTGCTGCGCTGGCCAAAACTGCTGCAGACAGCAGCAGAAGTGCAAGTGCCACGAATCTCATGATGATTAGTTCGAGCTAAGATAGGTAGGAATGGGTGCGTGTAGATGCTGGGATGCTGCTGCTTATCCTGGTGAACTGTTGCCTCTGCTTGCTGCTTGCCTAAGGCAATAGTGCTGCTTGACTGTGCCAATGTCAATCGCTTGACAGGGTTATATACCCGGGGCCAAGCTCCAGTTGCCAACAACAAGTAGAACGGCAGCTGGATCAGCGCCTCTGCTAACAGTTCTCATTATCATTTTAGCATATTTGCAAAAATTCGCATAAATTTTTGTTCTTCTGTTGCGAATCGATCCGCTCGCCCCGCCGACCGTACGCGCCCCGAACGGCTAAATTCTATTCGCGAATGAACCAGATTGACCCAACGACAAAGTTCGCAATCAATATCAGTGGAGCGGACGTCAAAGCGAACTCTCGCCTCGCACAATACTTAGTTAACAAATAGATCATCACTTTTCCCCAAATGTATGCACAAGCTAATGGCTGGCGAATAATCAAACGTCAATCGTATTCCGACAGCTTTTGCGCTGTAAAGTTGATAAGAGAGCACAGGCTACAGTTTATTGATGTGTAATATGTAAGTCTGCCTAGTGTAATTGGAGTATAGAGTGTTCCCATATATGATCGTACATTGACTAGTTACACTGAAGCACTTTTTGCTCTGGCTTTTCAGTATATCCCCAGTCCTAGTCAAGCATGATTATATAAGATCATTGAACTCAGAGATCGAAGTCATTTTTATCGATCTCTTCTGCTCTTGTTTCATATTTACATATTCATTATATAGACCTATATATATTTCTTATATGTTCGATAAAATCTTTACATTACATGGGAAGCTTCCCTAGATTGTGTCCCATTCAGCAGTTCCATAAAGTCGTTAAGCATTAAGTTGCCGTCGGACGACAATTTCTATCTTGTTCTATAGTAGCTCTACTTGCTCTAGCTCAGCTCAAACTGCTCTTGGACGAAGGTTCCACTCAAACAAAATCTGCTGCAGGCGCATGAACTCGAGCCAGAAATTTCAATCTGTTGTTAGTTAGACTGATGCATCTACGGCTAACTCTACTCTCTGCTCTATTACGATTGATCCATCGACTTTGAAGATCAACTCAAAGATGTTCTCTTTCAGTCTCACAAGCTGCCAAGTTCTATCTGTTGGCATAACAACTCTGCGTAGATATTTTTCATTTGCTATAGTTCTCATTATGAAGCTACTCTGGGACGATTGATTCATGGACTTTGGGGATCAATTCAAAGGGTTTCTCATTCAGTTTGAGAAGTACTCAAGTTCTGATTGTTGCCATAGTAACTCTGCTTAGCTATTTCCCATACTCTGAGATCCATGGACTTTGGAGATCGCTTCAACTTCAGTCGACCAAGCTCCAAGTTCAAGCTGTAAGTATTATTATACTCTGCCAAGCTACGGCTAAGAGTATATCTTTCCCTCGTGATTTAGTCCCCATTAAAAAGCCGCTCTAGGACGATAAATCCATCGATTTTGACAATCAACTCAAAGGGAACTCTACTTCAGTTTCACAAGCTCCAAAGTTGTAGCTGGTACTGTAATAACTCCACTATGCGTTTGCTATAGTCCTCATTATAGAGCTACTCTAGGACTATCGATCCATAAACTTTGGAGATTAACTCAACTTTAGCTTCCAAGTTGGCCCCAGCAAAAGAAATGAAACTCTTCAAATATATTGTTTGCTATGTAATGTCAAGAATGGTTTTTCACAAAGATCGTTGCCCTGTTTCCATCTAGTTTGGGGTTTCTATGTACGGATGCGCACGATGCGCCTGTTCCTGTTGCCCTTGCTGTTCCTGTTCCTGTTGGCCTGGAGGAAGCGCTGGATCAAGCGAATGTTGCGACGATTGTTGCGCTTGCGGCGCTGCTGCTGCTGGCGCCTGCGCAGGCGCTGCTGCTGCTGGCGGCGCTTCTGGCGGCGGCGCTGCTTCGCCTGCTGCTGGCGGCGGCGCATCTGCATCTGCTGCATGCGCTTGAACTGCTTGCGCTGGCGCACCAGAGCCTCTTCCTGGCTGCGCTGGTACACGGCGTGACCATCGAAGCCGGCCACATCGTTGGCATCGTTCTCATCCTCGTCATCGTCATCGTATGCCACCCGGTAGTTCTGCTCCCCGTCGTCAGCCTCGAGGTCGTCATCGTCGCTGCCATCGTCGTTGAAGCGGGCCGTTGTTGGCACCGTCGGAGTCGTGGTGGTCGTCGAGGAGCCCGTAGTGGTGGTTGGAGAAGTCGATATGGTGGTGGTGGTGCTTGTGGGCAGCTCGGATCCGTTGCCGTTGCCGTTGCTTCCATTGTTGGATTGGCCGAGCGCCGCGCTCAGCACAGCCGCCAGCTTGGTGGGATTGAGGCGACCCTCGGCGGGCAGATCGTAATCGTGGCGCTGGCGCCGGTACAGCTGATAGTGCTCGCCGCGCCTCTCCTGCTGCGGCTTGGCTGTAATAGAGTGTAGGTGTAAGTGTATGTGTGTGCGGGGGACCCTGGCCCTAGCAGCGGCTCGACTTACCGCTAGCCTGCAGCGCTACGGCTGCCAGGCAGGCAACGACTAGTAAACCCCTCATCAAATGCATGTCCTCTGGCAAGGTATATCTCTTTGGATTTGTCAGTAAATCTCTCTTGGATGCGTATCGCTGCCTGACTGACTTACAACGGCCATCTCTGGCATATTTATATGCCCACACTTTTACAACTCGGCCCTATCCACTGGGCCTACAACTTACATTGCCAAAAACAAAACACAAATAATAATAACGATAAATAAATTAATGTAAAAGAAAAAACTCGATCAGATTAGCTCAGTTGAGAGCAGAGCAGAGCAACAGAAATTGGGGTTACGTTAGGGCCAAGCCAACTGTCGCCAAGCCCTGCGCGATCGCTAGTTGTAAAACATTTAGCATAATCCCATAAATTACGCAAATGTTGACCCGACACAAGAACTAGCTAACCCCAGCCTCAGCCTCGGTCCACGATCCCAAACATTTGCATAGCAGTAGCTGTAGGAATAGCTGTATCTGCGAATCGAGATTGACGATGCCCATTAGCATATTCATTGGCCAGATGCTTTTGTTCTCGGCCCAACAGATATTGTGGCCTCTGATCTCTGTCATCGCCAAAGGGCGAAAGTGTAAGCAGAGTCAATGAACTGTTGCGATCGCCATTTGCCTAGGCTGACAATTGCAATTTATGCAGACGACTTCAAGTGCAGCGCGGATCAGTGAAGCTCAATGGTGGATGCGTAGATCAGTCAACGGGAGAATGAATCAAGGCAGACAGAGTTTGGATAAGGGAATGTTTAAGGCATGTGGAAATATAAAGGGAGATTGTGCAGATGGCGGAGGGAAAGCCCACGATCATTAGCTTAAAGGGAAAGTAGACTGTGGAAGGGAAAGAACAATTTCATTTGGGAATATTTCTCTTTGCCACGATCAGCTACGATCATTAGCTAGCAGGAAACTTGAAGGGAATGCAAGAGTGAGAGTTGCTTAAAAATGGATTGGATAATGGAGCTTGGCAATGTTTAGCCTGAACACGATCAGCTACGATCATTAGCTTGCAGATTACGATAAAGCTAGAAGGAAGCTTAAGAGGAATTTTAGACCAGTAGCTGCTTAGAAATGGAAGGAAAGATAGAGCCTAGACACGATTGGCTCACGATCATCCACGTCTAATGATTTGTAGTGCTTGGAAATGGAAGGGAATATAGAGCTTGGATATGATCAGCTCACGACCAGCTGCGTCTAATGATTTGTAGTGCTTGGAAATGAAAGGGAATATAGAGCTTGGATATGATCAGCTCACGATCAGCTACGATCATCCACGTCAAATTATTTGTAGTGCTTGGAAATGGAAGGAAATATATAGCTAAGATATGATCAGCTCACGATCAGCTAGGGTGATCAGCAGGAAGTCGCTCTGAATGTGGATCGCTGGGCGCGCTGATTGCGGATCGTTGGCAGCTCCTCGGCTTTGCTCCATGAATAACGTGAGTAATTGTTGAAGGAAAAAAAAATGAATTTATTTGAGGCGCTCTTTGGCGGCCATTGCGTTTGCTCGTTACAGGGATTCGTCAGGTCAGGTGCGTGAGGATTCGTGCGGTGGAGCCTAGACAACGACGGGTCTCAGGCTGCGACCGCGACCGCGACGACGGCGCAGCAGCATCTGCAGGCGGCGACGGGACATGCGCTGGCGGCGGCGCTGGCGCTGCGCCTGGAGGCGGCGACGCTGCTCCAGGCTGTTGCGGCGGCGACGCTGGCGCTGGCTCCTGGTCTTGTTCCTGTTGCGACGATTGCGCTTGGCGGCGCGACGGCGATTCTGCTGCTGGATGCGGCGCACGCGCTGGCTGTGGCGGCGCTGCGAGAGGCGCTGGCGACGGACCAGCTCGCGGATGCGCTGATTGTGCTCGCGCTGCAGCCGGTTCACGCGGCGGCGATTGCGCTGCTCCAGCTGGTACTGGCGCCACTGCTGCTCCGAGGGCCGGCGCACATAGGCGGGCAGGCCATCGGCGACGGCCACAGCAGCGCCGGCTGTGGGCTTGTCCACGACACCGGCTCCGGCGGCCAGCATATAGAAGTCACCGTCCTCATCATCGTCGTCGCCCTCATCATCGTCGTCGTTGAGGAGGCTGGCGTCGTCGTCGTCGTCGTCGAGGTCGTCGTTGTAGGCGCGCGCATGGCTGTCCTCTTCATCGTCGGCCACCTCCACGGGACTGTCGCCGAAGGCACGGTACTGCACCGTGGTCGTTGGCGTCGTCGGCGATGTGCTGGTGGGCGAGGTTGATGTTGGCGAGGTTGGTGATTCCAGTAGGCCCGTGGTGGTGGGCGTTGTTGGCGATGTCAATGTGACGGTGGTGTAGGCCTCTGTGGTGGTGGTAGAGCTGCCCTTCAAGGAGCTCAGCTTGTTCAGCATGGACGAGGTGAAGCGGCCCTCGGGCACAGCCTGATCGGCACGGCTGCCCGAGCGCAGACCCAAGCGGTAGTTGCCACCGTTACGCTGACCTGCACAGAGAAATACCACGGAGAAAAGGGCGAGAGCTTAGCGGGTGCGTCCACTTCTACATGACCCATGCTTGGCACTTACCGAACACCTCTGGCGGCGACAGCAGGGCGCATAGCGCCAGCGCCACTAACAGCTGTGGCAGGTAGTGCATGATTGGAGCTAGTCAGTCGGGAGGAGGTGGCTGTAATCGAGAATTCCTTGCAGGCTGGGGACTGAGAGTCTTGGAGACTGAAAGACTGGAAGACTGGGCGCTTGTTGGCTCTGAGCTGACACTCGCCACTGACTGACTCCCAGAGAGGTGCTCGACGATTATATAGCCAACCGCTAAAGATTCTGGACGGGATGGCTTGATGAATTAGTATAATACCCCAGGTACCCCTAGCCCCGGGGCACTACCCGCCTGCCGTCGAACCGTCTCGGTATTGCCCTGCTACACAGCGCAATTAATCTCATCATCGCCTCGGGCAGGTCAAAGTGAAGAGGCCAATGGTAGCCCTGTTGCCGTTTTTGGCATTAACTATCATGCTAATGCTAATTTACGGCACAGCCACTCAGAACTGTGGACTCCCTCTGCGACAGCGACTAGCGTCTAATATGATTGATTATCGGTTTTTGTATTTGAACTCTTAACTGTGCCAAGCGACGACCCGACAAACAGTGCACGAAATGAAATTCTTTGCTCCGACTGAGAGCCAAAATAGTTTTCCAATTTGTTCTTTTTTTTTTATTTTACTTCATTTCTTTAAAATTAAATTCAATTTTTGTTGTTGTTGCTGGTTGCGTGTATTGCTCTAGCTCTTCGACGGGGAATCGGTGCAGTTTCCGCTGCTTTTCCAATCACTTTTGCCAATCTCGCTTTGCAATTATCAATTTGTTCTCATAATCAGGTGCTTTTGCTAACCAGCCAAATTCGCAGTTGGTAGACAGATTTTGAATGGGGCTTATAATGAATATAAATTGGCATTGATATGGGATTGATTGGAGCAGCAGAGTGAGCCATGGGATGTGGACAGACAAGGCGTGAAACTCAATCAATAATGAAAGCCAAACACGCTGGCATTCCTATTCCTATTCTAATTTCAGCTACAACTGTTGTCAAGAGCTGAAAAGTCCTGTGCGAAGAAGAAGCAGCTCGGAGAACGACTACATATTTATAGAGGTCCCCAAACTAGTTCCGAATTGAGACAACAAACTTTTGCTTGTTATTCTGTGGCCCAATCTATTGTATAACTAACTTATCTAACTTCTCTAACCATATATTTTCCCTTAATTGGGTGCAATAAGCGAATTTGATTACAGACACTGTAAATAGCAATTGTTTACTCCCAGCTATATCTAAAGACAGTTTTCCCTATACTTTCTATAATGAGCACAAATTATATGGGTGGGTATTTCGCTCTTCGTGCAAACTAAAGGCAAGGTCTAGAGGAGTCTACTCTTGGCAAGGCAAGGCAAGGATTAGAGAGTGTAATCCTCTTAGCATGCTCCTCAATAGCTTGATTGCAAAGCAATTTTGATAGTTTTCCAGGCTGCTTAGCGCTTTGAGTGAAGTTCCTTTAGTTCTGCCTAGAGGCAAGGCCTGGAGGGGTCTACTGTATGGTAGGCAAGCTCTAGAAGGAAGGACACTAGTCCTCGATAGCTTGCTTACCAAGTAATTTTGATGGTTTTCCAAGTCCAAGTTCCTTTAGTTCTGCCTATAGGCGAAATGTAGAGGGACCTACTCTAGGTAAGGCATGGTCGAGACGGTCCTTTTACACTACTCCTCGATAGCTTGATTACCAAGTAATTTTGATAGTTTTCCAGGCTGCTAAGGTGTAGCGCTTTCAGTCCAAGTTCCTTTAGTTCTACCTAGGGAGGGGTCTACTGTATAGAAGGCAAGGTCTAAAGGGCGCTATCCCTTTAGTACACTCTCTGATGATGGTGAAGATGATTATGAGCTGGATTTCTAAGTAGTTTTGATTGTTCTCCAGTCTGTTTACTTCGTTTAGCCTAAGAAGTTTACTCTATGAAAAGTAAAGCTTAGAATTTACTCCTTGATAGGTTGATAAGCAAGTAATCTGAAAAGTTTTTCAGCCGGCTTAGGTGTCCACTGTTAAGCGTGTGTAGTTTGACCCAAGGGCAAACTATATAGGAGACTTATCTATAAAAGGCAAAGACTGAAAGATCTACTGTTCGATAGATAAAGTTAATATTCTAGTTTTCTTAGAGTAGAGCTCAATGGCCTCTCAGCTTTTTGTTCCATATTTGTAATAGAGCTTCACCACATTGAAGCTAATTGTAGATAGTTGTATCAGATTGCAATATCGATCTACTTATGCATGCCTAAGATATCCATAGACCCTTCATTAGCAATCATTTCGATGATCAGGCCGGAGACTGCATAAGCTCCAATCTCAAGGCAGTCAAAGATCTGAAAGCTCTCGAATCGATATGCATACACAGTTAGTTTCAAACGTTTAAGGCTACAGTTAGCACAGTTTGTATATACATGATCTTTAGACATGCCAAACAGAAACATTCCCATAGCCCAGAGAACATAGCGCCCTTCTTTCTGCTTAGCCCACTAAAGGAGTCAACTTACTATGCCAATTCTAAGTGTATTACATTCTAGATAATGTTAATATAGACATGAACTAAAAATGAATAATTTATGATAACTGTAAAAGCAGTCTTCCACATGATTCAATCGAGGCTTGGCTCGCTCAACATTCGCGATCATTGCGCATACGTAACGTGACCGCCAGCTGCGCTAAGATTTGGGTCAAATCAACCTGAAGCGCTGCTGCGAAGCTAAAAACCAACAACAAATAAATCATAATAAATAAAGTTAAAAAAAAAAAAACGAGAGAAAAAGCCGCAGGCAATTAAAGCAGATTTGAAGGCATTTATTAAAATGAGCCAAGCAACGAGAATCAAACGAGAATTCCAGCTAATGAATAGACCTAAATAAAAGAAGAGGCAAGAGAGCGCTGAAAGATTTCTGACCCAAGAATATATTGCGATATTTCAATTGGGAATAAATTGGGAATATATAAACTGGGCTAGGGAAGAAAAGAAGGGATATTGAGGAGACATTTGGGAAAGGGAAGAAAAGAAGGGATATTAGAGAGACATTTGGGAAAGGATATATGTTTGAGCTGAGCTGAGGAAGAATATGAAAGGAAAGAAAAGAAGTTAAGGAAGAACATTAAGTTTTTATTATTAATATTAATATTTTATTTTTAATTTGTATTTTATTTGTTCATTTGAGAATCAATTTCAAGGATTATTATTATTATTTTGTTTTTTATTTTTATTTTCTTTTTTCTTTTATGAATTGATTAAAAGGATTATTATTTTTATTTAATTTTTTTTTTTTATTTTGTGAATCGATTTCAAGGATGTAAGCAGGGAATTCAGTAAAGCAAATTCATATATGAGGAAAGCTAAGGAAAGGAATTCAGGAAAAAAAAAGCAACTCAGTTCTCATTTGTTTTCATATCACATGTTTATTGTTTTCGCATCGTTTTCATAGGGGTCACAAGTGCTGAGGGTCCTGGGATGGGGCTCTTAACTATAATACTAGAGAGTTGCTGTGGGCTGTGGGTCGCTTGGGCTTGGGATTAGCCCTGGAGGGCGACGCGACGACGCTGGTTGCCCCGTCGCCGGTTGCCGCCGGGCCGGATGACGCGGACGTTGCGACGGTTGCCGCGACGGCGACGGCCGCCGGCGCGACGGCGGACTGGACGGCCGCCGCGACGGCGACGCCGGACATTGCGGCGTCCGGCGTTCTTGCGGCGGCGCACAATGACGCGATTGGCGCGCTCCTCGCCGACGCTCGAGTCGCTGGCCGAGCGCTCCATCAGGGCGACGACGGCGCCATCGGGAATGGCGTCGAGGGCGGCGCGCGGCACCAGGAGGGCCGCCTTGCCGGTTTTCTCGTCGACAACGCTCTGGCCCTCGATCTCGATGATGCCGTCGGGCACCATGATGGCGCCGGCCTGGTCCCTGGCCACCATCATCTGCGTGGGCTTGGCGTTCTTCAGCAGCTGCTGGCCGCTGACGCCGGAGGCCTTGCGGCCCGCACTGGGCTTGGCCAGCAGCACGGGCAGCTGGGCGTCCTCGTCGTCCTCGGCGTCCTGCTCGTCGTCCTCGTCGTTGAGCAGCACCACCTGGCCGTTGCGTGCGAAGCCGCGCTGCACCGGCAGCACATCAACATTGTCATCATCATCATCATCATCATCCATCATCTGATCATCATCGTCGTCATCGTCGTCGGCAAAGTTGTGCTGCAGCCGTCGCAGCGGCAGGCTGCTGCTGCCCTCATCGGCATCGTCGTCATCATCGTCGTTCTCCAGCTCGTCGAGATCCTCAACGACCTCAAAGCCCTGCACCACGGCGCCGGCATTGGCGCGTCCCCGCGGCACGCTGAAGAACAGATATGGATGCTGCAGCTTCTGCTGCTGGCGCAATAGTTGGCGCTGCTGTAGGCGGGCCTCTGCAATGAGGAGGATGAGGCGGCTCAATTGTTAAATTGCTTGGCAGGTTGGGAGGTGGGTGTAGTTGGTGTAGTTGTCGCATCACTTACCCGGCAGGGCCATGGCCAGGGCCAGCAGGCAGCTGAGCACGAACAGGGCGCTTAGCTTCGACATGGTTGGGCTCGGGACTCCTGCTAACTGTGTAATCTGTGCGCTGCGCTGCTGCGTGTATTGTCCTACCTAATTGTAAGCAAAGTTCCAGAGAACTGTACAGAATCTCTGGACGTCGCCAGGTTTTTATGCAAAAAGTTACCGCAAACTCTGTCGGCTCGGCCACAAAAACAAACAACCAAAAATTAGAAAAAACAACCACAAAAGAAGAACAGACAACCCGAAAAAAAAGATCAACAAAAAAACAAATGAAAGCCAAGAACCATCTAAAGAATCATTCTAGGCATTCGCTCACATCGAGAAAACGAACAGAAATATGAAAGAAAAATAAAAATTCCATAAAAAATATCGAGTTGAAGAGAATCACAGATAGCTCTAGACATTGACATAATTACGCCCATGGAATGGCACCAGCTGAACCCGTAGCAGCATCCATATCGAATTCAAGTGCCGAAATCGGTAAAAAAAAAATCTAAAAAATGGCCAAATGCTGATCAAAGTTCAGTGACCGCAGCAGGAACAAAAGCCGCCTCGCTCAAGACCCGAAAGCCGAACTCAATTGACCGCAACGGCAGAAGAGCAAACGAAGAAGAAGAAGACGACGAAGAAGAAGACGAAGAAGAAGAACAAGAAAAGAAATAATAAGAGCCGACGAACTGCCAAAGTTGAACCTCGTTACGCTAATGCGAATAGAATCAAGAGAATCGTGAACCCAGCCAAGTCGGGGCAAGCCGAGCGAGGCGCTGCCCCATGTGCTCACTGTACAGTAGACCCAGTGGCGAGGCGGCCAGCGACGCATGCCAACTGCTCGGAGCTCGGCCTGGCCGCTCCATCATATACTCAAGTGCGACCTAGCCTAGGCCCAGTTCGATCTGAATTCACCCAGAGCCAGATTAGCTGGCGACGCGTGAGCGGGTATGCGTGGCATATGACACACGTTGCTCACACGCTTCTTGTACTGACTGAAATATTCTTTTTAGGCATGCGTAACGACTAGTAGATACCCTGTAATCAGAAAGAAATCGAGCGGGAGCAATTTAATAGGATTTAAAAGCTAATGGAAGGCACATGTCTTTTGGCTGAAATTCACATGTTGAACGTTTAAGTGACGACTAGTAGATACCCTGTAATCGAAAACTAATAGGGAAATAGTTGCATGTATTCCTTATAATAAGTTCGCCGTTAGAGCAGGCACACTATAGTGGGACATGCATGCCCCTGGGCTGAAATATACTCTTTTCCTACGAGCAACGACTAGTAGATACCCTATAGTCAGAGAGAAATCGAGAATGCAGCTGGTGCTGCTTAGTACTTGTTAAAATCTAATAGAATGCACATGTGTTTGCCATAAATACAAGTTTCTATCGTGTAAGCAAAGACTTGTAGATACCCTGTAATTAACAATCGAAGATAATATAGATGCATATATTTCTTCTAGTTAATTTGCCGTTAGATCAGCCTCACTTATGGGAGCTATGACTCTGCTCTGATATGTACTCCTTTACCACGAGTAAAGACTAGCAGATACCCTGTAATCAGACAGTAATCGGGAATGCAGCTGGAGCATTTGCGTGTGGTACACAATCTGATGAGATATGGATTGCGCTTGCATAAAATATATTTTTGTTCTACATAAATTGACTTGTGGATACCCTGTAATAGATAATCAAAGCGCATACAGCTCATTCTATGCATGGAGTCTGTCATTGAATCACTGTAACTTGTCATAAGTCGTATACTCTACGAGTCTCTGGCCTGAAACATATTGATGTTGCATTGTGGATGACTAGTAGATACCCTGTAGTTAGCAATCAAAGTGACTATGCATTGGAGCAAGTCTGTCGTTGTTCTATTCACACTCTAAGAGAATATGCATGACCCTTAGCTGAAATATACCTTTGTATGTATCAGCAACGACTATTAAATACCCTAGCAGATACTCTATAGATGACAATAAAATCTCTGAATAGAGCTGAATCTATATTTGTTGCTTCGATATGCCTGTCTCTTGTGTAAGACATCATTTTGCTGCATTGGCAACGACTAATAGATACCCTGTAGTTGAAAATCGAATAAAAATACCTATATCGCACAACCCAATGGAATATACATGTCTGTGCCCTGAAACAAGTCTTTAGATACCCTGTAAATACCAATTTATGCGCTTACTGGAAATGAAAGGAAGAGCAAAACTAATAGAGTAATTGAATAAGTTTATTCCTTTGATAAGAGCGCAGCACAGAGATCGCTTATAATGCCACTGGTAGCACTCGTAGATCGAGTCAATCCGCGATTGGCCTCAGGTATATTTGTACTTGTCTTCGAAAATATTGAAGGGCGATATGATGTGTAGCGCGACTATGACCTTCACCAGCTGGGTGGAGGATGCCAGGAAGGTGGCGAGCAGTACCCAGCCCTTGAAGCACGTGATGGTCCGATGGTCCCAGTTGCAGTGCATGAAGCCCGAGTTGAAGCTGAATATGAGCGACGTCATCAGCAGCACGAAGGAGAGCAGCCCGCAGATGCGATGGGCGAACAGCGCATGTATTTCGATCATCCGCGCCGAGGGATGACTGGCGAGATACAGGCCCGTGATGAGCGTGGCCAGCAGCAGGCAGCAGGTGGCCAGGCCGAAGATGCTGTGATTGGTGCCGAAATGCCTCTGCGTGTTGGCACGCATGTGCAAGATCTGCGCGCCGACGCCCACAAAGCCAATCAGGCCGCCGACCAGGCCGAAGGCCGCGTGCAGCGCCGGATGGCCCCAGAGGAACGCCTGGGTGACGAACAGCACCATGCCCACCGTGCAGTAGAAGGCGTGCGCCGCCGTTCGTGACAGCCGCAGCCGCGCGCACTTGTATGCGATGATCATCGTGACGAGAATCACAATCACGTTGCTGATGCCCTCGCAGACATCCTGCAGGAAGCTCGGCGGCAAGCCGGGCCAAGTGAAGCCCATCACCACCTCGCCCGTCGCATTCACCACCGTCTCGTTCACCACATCCGCCACGATGCGCTGGGGCGGGTCCGTTGTGTGTGGAAAGTGGAAGGGCATTTCGAGTGCGGATATCTACTCAACTCTATACACATTGGCATGTACACATATGTGTGTGTGTGTGTGTGTGTGTATGGGCAAGTGCATGGGCACACACATACAGAGACACATATATGTAGATGCGTATGTCTATATGCAATGGAGTGAACTCAAACTGTCTATGTATGTGTATGTATATATATTTAATGGTCAAGGCCTATAAATTTATATACATATACATGTGTGTATGTGTGTACTTATAGGAAACAGCAAACGTGTTGAGTATTCAATGTGAATGTAAGCAAGAGGCATGATATGAGAATGATCTCAAAAGATTTTTGTTAGATTTTGCTATGAATACTCGTTCAAGGAGATGTGCAGAGCTTGTTAGCTTTGTGCATAGACTCCCTGGATGTTCTAGAGCTACGTCTAAGGGGAGGAGGAATCGGGAATCAGTCCTTCGTTTCACTCCTATTGTCCACAAGTCTGCACTTATAATAATAAAGTACAAAGCCAAGCTAGGAAACTTACAATAATCTTATTTCGGGGTACTCATTGGAGATACTCATTAGGGTTACTCACAACAAAGCCTCTAGAGATGGCAAAAATTGTAGACAGCATCCCAGAACTAGTCAAAAGTTGCCTCAAGAGGCTTTTGGAATCAAGTCTCATCCAAGCAGTCTGGTTGAAGATCTAGGCATATGTATTTTAAGGATATGCACTAGGATAATACTTAGAACACCGCACCATCAAGGCCTACTGGATCGAGTCTTGCACACTTACATATATGGTCTATTGAATATCACCTTGATTACTACATCTGATAGTCAAACTTCTTCTGATCTTGTGAGGTTCAGGTTATACGCAAGATAACTTGGAAATATTCTCATATTGGGTGGGTAGACTTGATAGTTGATTTTTCGATTTAACTAGATGCATTTTTCTTGATCGCCTCAAAGACCTGTCGAGCTGTAAGCGCCTCTAACACTTATAGCTGTGTCTCATAACTCTATCATCTACTTTTGCGCGTGGATACCCTGAATACCTTACCTTTCACGCTGTCCATCAATGCAGAATTCTTTATAGACAAAATTAATAATCTTTGTTTGAACTGCTTCAAATTGGAGTCTGTATCTTATGAGTAAATATATAAATATGTATTTTCATTTTATAAAATGCTCATAAGAAAATGCTGTGAAGACATATGAGAACTGTCTTATATACACATTGCAGAGGAAGCTGAAGATTTTAGCAGGCAGTGCCTTAGCACTTTGATTATTCGCAGCTATTGTACTATAAATAAATGAATAATATATATATATATTTATCACATTATTCAAGCTCTGAATGTGTAAAAAATGGAGATTATAATACAAATTATATCTATCAAAAGGCTTTAAGCAGCGAAGGCTATAGATTGACCTATAATATGCTCTTTGAGGTGTGGCGCATATGCATACAGTAGAATCCGGCTATAACGGCACTCAGGGGACCGTCGTTATACGCGGTAGACGCTATAGCCGTGGGTTTATCCAGATAAATTTGTCTGGGGACCAAAATTTTCTTCGTAATAGCCATACAGACGCTATAAGCGGAGTCATTATAATCGACTTCCACTGTATAATACTTGAATTGTATTCGTTGATGTCTGAGGCTTGTGGAGCTTGAGCCCGACTAAGACTAAAATGCGATACACATATTCGTTTAGTCTTAAATCTCAGAAGTAGAGATTCATTCCCAAAGATGCGGGGCGTGGAGCATATGGATTTAAGATTGGTGTACTAAGAATTTCATTCTCGTTAAATGTTCTCAAGAGAATTGTCTGCTATTTCCAGACTTTCCTTCCAGCCCTTGCCTTTCCTTCCCTGTGAATTGATAATTAATTCAGCAGACAGACTACGAAATATTTGCAGATATAAGACTCCTATACAAACTCAATCTTATTAATATTACATATATTGTATGCCAATTCGGTTGCCCTAGAAATGAGACTGCAGATCTTGCAGCTCCATTGGCAAATCTCTTTAAATCAGATTCCATTTTTATATATCTTTATATCAGATTAGATATGCATGCCCATCGCAAGCACCTGCCCAGCAATCGACAATCTGGGTGGCAGTCTTCACAATGCTAGAGCTAACGACGAGTTGTAATAAGGGTCTAGTAACTGTGCTTCGAGCTCAATCGTAAAACTCCGCCAGAAGTTGCGAATGCCAAATGAATAGCAAAACAATTAAATTGACGAGGGAAAAACGAATAAAATGAAAAGAGCAAAAGAGATATGTTAATTTTGTGCACATTTATTATATCGGCGAAATCATTTAGATATTGTAAGCTGCTGCATTGTCCGCTTAAGGGGGCCACATATCATCCGAGTCGCAGGTGACAGCAACGGCATCTGCATGACAACAGAGTTGAAGAGAACTGCGAGCGAAATTAGCATAAAAATCTGAGAGAGAGAGAGAGAGAGGGGGGAGAGTGTGAGGAGAGAGCGAGAAAAGTTCAACGGTGTCAAATGTCAAAGCTGCAAAACACATGCCGTGAATGGTAATCGAAATGGATTGAAATGGACATCGAATGAGACGAGCCTAGACGGGCATCGGGCATCGGGCATCGGACATCGTCGTCGTGGCAATGCCTCATAAATTGATTCAGGTTTGGTATGGAGAAATCCGCATTGAACTTGGAGCAACGATTCGATTTGGACTGCTGTTGCCGGCTCTCGTTGGCTTGGCCAAGTTGAAAGTTCAATGCACGAGACACGGGCAAACAAAAGCAAGCCAAATGGCCCAACTTGTGCTGCTCTCCCTCTACCGTTCTCCCGCTCTCCACTTTGCAGCCCTCTTTAGCCCTGGCTCTATTCTTTTTATGGCTTGTTGTGTGGTTTGCACATAGAATGGAAATTAGATGTGAAATCAGGCAGCTAATTTGGCAGCAGCTAACAGCTAACAGCTAGCGGCCAACGGCCAATGGCCAACGGCCAGCGAGGGCCAAGAGTTGAACTTTAAGCAGATGCAAATTTGAAGAAATTCAAATGAAATTATGAATCTCTTTGCGATATTTACGGTTAGAGCCTAGCAGCTCGTTGAGCCTTTCTTATGCCGAGTTTTGGAATTTCTAATGGCGCATATATTTGATTTAGCCGGCATCGATCGCCACTTGCTGCCACTTAACTGATCATTCACCCCGCCAGCCGCGAGCCAGCATTAATTGCGGTGTCTTGGCCCTCGATGAACCCTGCCCCCCTCCCCCTTGGGGCGTTCAGTTGTCGTCGATTGTGTTGGGGGACCGGCTATCAGCCAACATTCAATTTGAGTCTTGCAACTGGCCGTGACGAATGATGCTGTCAACTGTGTCTTTGTCGCGCCACCAACAGCTCCAGCTACAGCTCGAGCTCCATCCAGTGCGAGAGTGCTCGCATGTTGCCCTAATAATGTCCCATTGATTGCTCCAACAATTTGCCGCACTTAGCATGATTATGCAAATTTTCAGCTGTACCTCAGTGAGAGCTCAGCAGAGCTACTACAAACCGGCCCCGGGCCATGTCCAACTCGAGTGCCAGGCGGCAGCTTCTCGTTCCATTTTCACATTATCATGCGCCAAGTGGGAGCCAGTGATTGAATGCTTCTCCGGCTAGTTGCCCCTGGGTGCTAAAGCTGAAATATATTGTTGTTATTGTTGTTCTATTTGCGTATCTCTCGCTATGTAAATGTATGTATGTTTGTCTGTCTCCCTCTCTCTCTCCCTCTCTGTCTGTGTGTGTGTTAAGTGCCGACATCAACACCGCAAGCGAGACCTTTGCCGTTGTCGAAGTCGCTGCCGAAGCCGTTGCTCTAAGTGGAAAGTGATTATCCCGTAATGGAAAGCCCCGAGAACAGCGCAATAAACATTTGCCGAATACAAATTGCTCAAGACTCATTTCCCAGTCAGATCAAAGCTCTCAGCTGAGATCTTAATTGCGGCCTGCCCAAGCTGCAATCTATCTTAATTATTTCTATCAATCGCTGTCATTATTTCGATGCCTACAAATCCCGCTTCACTCTTGATGGGAGGGAGCATTCAGAATGCCAAACGTAATACTTGCGATGCTGTGGAATGAAGACGCCTTGGCATTCTATCTAACAGTAGAGCTTGGCTGACAGATAAACTGAAATGTGTTGTATATATTTTATAGCCATAATCTGAAGCAAAAATCTTTAAATGGAGCTTCAAGCTTTGCCTCTTCTGTCTATCTACTAATTTGCTGTCTGCATTGTATACAAATTAATCACTCTAATGATTTAACAGAATTTAATGTTTTATCTGAAATAAATCTCTCTAAAAAAATCTAGAAACAATATTATGGGAAATTTTAAATGGGAATTTAGTTATTGCAAAGCTATTCATCTACACAAACAAAAAAAAAAAAAAAAAAAAAAAAAAAAAAAAAAAAAAAAAAAAAAAAAAA
>NW_022046658.1:0-22017 GCF_001654015.2 Drosophila navojoa
GCTGTATGCTGTATGCTGTATGCTGTATGCTGTATGCTGTATGCTGTATGCTGAACTTTTCAAGCTTTTAATAAGTTCCATATCTCTTAAAGAACGACAATTGTTGTCGGTGTGTCTGTCGACGGGAAAACTGTGCAAATTCGCAAATTCGGAAGCAAATGCAGTGGAATCGCCCTCTGAGGTAAACTTTGACAAATATGAGAAAAATCTTGTACTTCTTCTTTTTTATTTTTGGTTGTGGTTGTAAAATTGAAAATGTTGCATGCTTCATTTGACAATGCAACGAGGTGTCGAACGACAGTATGAGGCACTGCAGCTGGAACAGGTGTACGCTTGGAGTGGGGGCACTCACTGTTTTGTGGTAAATGCTTAAAAATTTATTAATTTTGGTCGCTTCGTCGACAATTTGTTAGCCGCCCGCGGCGTTTGCTATATTCGAACTGAAATTTCCATAATTTGAAATTTATTTATTTAAATTTGTATTTTGTTGCATTTTTTTGTATTAGTTAATTTGTTGTTGCCTATTGTTGTTGTTCGTTTGTTTCGGTTATTTGATTTGATTATTTGTTCGCATGGACCTTATTAAAATTCATTCAGTTGAATTTGCAACCAAATTTGCGGCCAATTTATGCATTACAATGTTTGGACATGTGTCGGCGACATTATTAACTTTATTCAAATTAATTAAGAGTTCATATATCGTATAATAATTCACAATTTGCAAATATTACCATCGACAGCAGAGTGGACACGTGTTATGCTCGCTCACGAAGTGCTAAACAGAGTCTATTGGGTTCGACTGAGGTCGATGGATGACTGTTTTGATGTCAGGTAAGTTGACTTGAGAGATTAGTCCTATATGTCCAGCGTGTTATGGCTGTCCTATTGAGGGCGTGGCAAATAGACAAATAGTCTGATGTCTGAAATATTGGGTTCGAGTGAAGTTAGTTGGCTAGAGAGCTTAGTCTATGTTAGTCTTGTATAATCTTTGTCTTATTAGAAGACTTTACCATAGAGCTGACATTTTATATAGTTAATATTTGCTGCAGTTGCGGAACCAAGTTGTCCATCTTACACATATATAGCTGTGAGCGGGTATTGTGCAGTCAGCTACGCTCCAGTCCATTGCTTTCTATTTGTTTTTCTTTTTGCTTGTCTGTTTGCGTCGACCAGGCAAATGTCAACATCAATATTCAATTGCAATGCGATCTGATGTTTGCATATCTCTTCACTTATACCCTGTAAATGCATGCGCCCCAGGGTTAATTAATATTTTGTATAGATACATGTATATCTATTTTGTGTGTGTTCGCAAGGGAGTGAGAGGGAAAGTAGTTGAAAGCATATAAAAGAGCAATGTGAAATACTGTTCATATTGTATGGTATATACCATATAGAGAGACTCGGGTATGTGCATAATAGAAACAGTTTTGTATCCTAAGATTCTCGAGATCTGGCCAAAAATCACAAGTCAGACTTTCACAACTCTAATCTATACAGATTGTATACCCCATTTCTACTAATATATCTTCAATTCTACTTTAAGACAAGTCTCTCTACTAAACGAGATCTCGAAAAGTGTGCGCTTTAGTATGATTTCCTTCACATTTTCTCTTCTTGGTTTATTTTTTCAGTTTTACAGGGTATTTCTGCTGTTGTTTCTTGCTCAAATTATTATTGTTTTATGTCTCTTATTTTTCTTCTCTTTTTTTTTGTCAACAATTAAGATGTGTTTGTGCGACTCAATCCAAAGCGCAGTTCCCTTACCCTTTTAATAACTTGTCTGTTGCACTTGGTGTTACGCACTTTGAATACGCATCGAGTATTACAACAATCCAAAATTATTACTGTAGTGTTTGTATGTGTGTGTGTGTGTGTGTCTTTGTGTAAGCATTTGTGCCTGGCATTTAAATTAAATGGAGAAAACTCGAATGCATTGCTGATTGCAAGTCAATTTGATTATTGCATTTTGAGAGACGCACGCAATGTCTTGGTAAGGGCGCTCACGAAATTCACCTCGGGGAGCTGCTGAGTGGGCGGGGCACGTACTGGTACAATACCCTGCAGCTCCATCCGAAATAATTGCTTTAGGAATCTGTTAACTCAATTAGCTCAGCCAGAAAATTCTCCCATTGGCTGAGCACGTTGCAATCAAAAGCAAATATTTTGCAAATTTTACCACTACCAGGCAGCTAGCAGTGCAAGGCATCGATACGAGTGTTATCGACAGCACCTGCACCATAAATATAGCAAAATTATTTGGCGCAATGATAGATACTAGCTGATAGATATACTAGGCTCAGTTTACGACTTTGTTTGTAGCCTTGTGTGGTATCGATAAACCATAGAGGAGGCATTTCACTTCCAGATGACATATAACTGCTTATCAATTGTTATCGGTTTTCGATTATCTCGATGCATTTTCTGCAACAATATTATTTAAATGATAGCAATTATTATTATACTATATATTTATTATATATAAATGTTTTATATTACTATACGATTTTGATCAATTGCCATCGAAAGTTTTACTATCGATAAGTCTTACAAATACATTTTAGAATATCATGTATAGATAAACTATACAATATATGTTAATATACATTTAATAAAGGGCTTAATACACTTCATGGACACGTGTTATCGAAAATCGATAAGCCGTTAAATGGCATTTTTGCTGGGAATATGCATTAAATATTTAGTCGAATAATAAATAAATCATATTTTAATAGTTTGTTTATGATTTTAGCATATCTTATCGATTAATGTGTTATCGATTTTTTACATTATTATTTATTATGAATAGTGTTCATTCTTTTCGATTATTTATATGTTTGGATTTCATGTAAGGACTTAGAGTAAGACTAAAGGGAGGCTGACTTAAGTGTTATCGATAAATTCAATGATAACAATAAATGCTTAATATATGTGTGTTTTATCGATGCATAATAATGCTGTATAGCAATGATAGCTCCCAATGTCAATACCTTATGATTTATATAATTTAATTATTATTTCCCAATGACAATGCAATATATTGTAAGTACATCTATATGTATATACATATGTAGCTGTGGAGCGATTGCTGTCGCAGCATGCATGAGCTATTGATTTGGCGAAAATACGAGATTTTGCCATATTTTCTGTGCATTTCTTGCCGAATTGTTGAGCCCTTTGGAGATGTACGAAATCCCTTGAATTGCATCGTTGCCATGAGATCAAATGACAAATGACAGCACAAACAAAGCTGAAATTCGTTTGTAATGCTGCAGCTGGATGGGCGACGGGCGATGGGAGATGGTAGATGGTAGATGCATCTAACGCTGGCTGGTCACAATTTGTGGCCAATAATTGAATATCGAAGCGCAAATTGAGTTTGGTCACAGCCAGGAGAGGGGAAGGGACACAGGGCTCGCTGTCTCCCGTCCTGCAATTGGAAAAACAAAACTCAAGTGACCAAATAAAGCGTCCGAGCATGCCCGACTAGCAGATGCACTGCCCATTTGCTGCTGATTTGTGAGAGTGAGGCACAAGGACAGCTGGACCTGGCCAAGTCCCCCATGATTTGGCTATTAATGCCGCTTAGGCATCCCATAGATTATGCATAATAGAATGAGTTTTCGATTTGTGTCAGCCCAACATACACATAAGAGGCTTACAACGCACAGCTGACAATGTACAGGGTATTATCACGGGGGTGGGGCCAATGCATGTCCATGAATACGCATATCCATGGCCATTGTGCCCATGCATATGGATAGCATGCATGTAAATATCGAAGCAGGTCTATGCCATAGATAAGGGTAAATGCCAAGTTCCATTAGAAGTGCCAGCCTCCGACCCACGACCCGCCTCCTACCTAGCTGGTTAGCTTCTGTCTAAACGGAATGCACCTGTCTAGTCTCCAGTTGTTTCTTTTCCTTTCCGTTTTATCTTGCTCTTGTATTATTATTTGCATCCCGCTGGCCGACTCTGGCCTGACCTCAGTGGGCTATCTGATTTCTGGGCACAAAGTGCACTCTAATAAAGCCCTCGACTCTCTGATTTTTTATTTCACACTGCGTGCGGCTTTTATTGCACAAAACTGTTTGCCTGGCCACGTTTCATAAAATTGCAGTTGAGAATTAATTAAAATCGAATCCGAAGCCAAATAAGCGAAACAAAAATCGACCGGTGCACGTAGCGAGCCAAAGAAAATTCCTTTAATATAAATTTGCTTGGCATGCTAGCTGCATGCACAATAATATTAACTAATAACTGAGACTGAGTCTGAGGCGCTTAGCAGCTCTTAATTAAGTTCAGGTAAAGGTGAAGCTGAAGCTGAAGCCGAAGCCGAAGCTGAATCAAGTCAATTTGAAATAGAATTTGCTTTTTGTTTTGCTGCAGAGGCAAATGTCAATTAATTAAATTAGTTATTGATTGATAGTCTGATTAGCCTCTGCAAAAGTCCTTTGGCTCCGATATAAGCCTAAGCAAGTCCCAATTGAAGCAGTTGCATCCTCAGTCACAGCTTGATGCTCCTCCACTCAGCAGAGTCTCCGACGTGTTGCCACAGTCCTCACACTTTTGCCACATAAGTCTGGTTTCAGGCCTCATTGCGAACGAGACCCAAAATTTACCACATACCTCAAATGGTTGTAGCACAATGAGCACGATTTAATGTCCAAATAAAGCAATTGCCAGATGAAGACTTCAGCATTCGGCACTTAAAGAGAGAGTTTACAGAGTATGTAAAGAGAATATACAGATAGAATAGATAGAGTAGAGTATAGAGAGAGATAGAGTATAGAGAGCTGGAGAGATACAGATAGACTATAGAAGCGAGCATACATATAATACACATAGAGTATACAGAGGCACATAGAGAGTATACATATAGAAAACAGAGAGTTTACATAGAGTAAACAGAGAGCTTACAGAGTATACAGATATACAAATTGACTTCAAAGAGCCCACATAGCGTATACAGAGAACATACAAATAATGTACACTTGTGATATTAGTATACAGAGAGTTTACATAGAGTACAGAGAGAGTATACAGATAGAGTATAGAGAGCTAGAGAGATATAGTGAGATAGTCTGCAGAATGCATTCAGCAAATATACAAATAACACACAGAGAGCATATAGAGAGCACAGAGAGAGTATACGGATAGAAAACAGAGAGTTTACATAGAGTCAACAGAGAGCTTACAGAGTATACATATATACAAATTGACTTTACAGAGCCAGAGCTCACATTGGTGATATTAGTATACTGAAAGTTTACAGAGAGTTAACATAGCGTACAGATAGAGTATAAGTATAGAGTATAGAGATACAGCGAGAGTGTACAGATAGACTACGGAATGCATAAGCGAATACACAGAGAGTATAGAGAGATCAAAGAGAAAGTATACAGCTAGTAAACAGAGAGTTTACATAGAGTATACAGAGAGCTTACAGAGTATACAGATATACAAATTGACTTCATAGCGCCCACATAGAGTATATAACTAGTGTACACTAGTCATATTAGTACACAGAAAGTATACAGAGAGTTAACACAGCACACAGAGAGAGTATACTGATGGAATACAGTTTGAGTTCAGAGAGTTAACATTGAGTGTGAACAGAGAGTCTACCAAGATTACAAAGAGATTATACAAAGTATGCAGAGTATCGGCTATCAAGTATCGAGTACATCTGCGCTTATTAAGTATCAAGTATAAATACGCCTCTCGCTTTCCCAATTGCCACTTGTGTGGAATGGAAAGACAAACGCCGTTTGACGCACTCTGCAGCCTTCGGGAATTTCAATGTAAATAGTTGCAGCGCAATTCTCGTGCAATCCTATTTAATAATAATTCTTTACTCTGCTGGAAGCCCACTCAGGGTGTCGGAATCAGAGAGGTAGCCAAGGTCGAAATGGGAAGCGCACGCAGTCAGTTGTTAAGACACGCAGCGATCCTTTGGCAGCTGCACAAAAATACAAAAAATAAACGAAAAATATGAAAGGAAAAGGTGTGCAAACGCTTCATGTGCGCTTTATGACAATGTAATCAACAACAACAACAACAGCAGCAGCAGCAACAATAAAGGCCAACAATAAAGCCGGACTAAAGCTAAATAAAATAAAAATATATATATGTATATATATATGTATATATGTATGTATGTATGTGTATATGTATGTGTAGAAAAATTGTTGCTTCAGCTCGTTGTCAGGCAGAAGATTGTTGTTGTTGTTGCTATATATGTCCTTGCTGAGCTTGCTGTCCTTGCTATTGTTGTTGTTGCTATTGTTGTTGTTGTTGTTGTTGTCACTGGTTGAAGTCAACATATTGTGGCATTTTAAGCGGAAAATATGCCTTACTTCCGGTTTGCTTTACAGCAAATTTTTTTTATTGTTGTTGCTGTTGTACCCTGTACAAGAAATGCCACAAGGGGAATGCTAAGCTAGTGAATATTGCACATCAATTGAAGCTAACATATGGTATATAGGGTATCTATCTAGCCCTGACTACCTCTAGATCTATGTAAATAGGAATTCATATATGTATATGTGTGTATTTCTGATATCTGCTTCAGTTGCCAGCTTAGGGTACTCCATAGTCGCGCATACCCTGCCGGGCTAGGCTTGCTGTCACTGCTCTTATTGTTGTCGTCCTTCGTGGCAATAGCTGGGCGTGGCAGGCACACACACACACACACACACACACATAAGATACATATACATCACATACATACCCACACACATATATGTACATATAGATGTCTATAGCTGTTGACTTGTTTACCGTTAGACGAGCGGCGCCAAGATGGCTGGCGAAGTAACTGCTAAGCAGGAAGTCGCCGGTAATTGCGCGTGTGAGTTCGTATGCGTGTGTGTGTGTGTGTGTGTATGGGTAACTTTTAATAGCTGTTATAATATTTATATGCATATGCAAGCACACTAAATATATTCATATATATTTGCACACGCACATTACGTATACGCCGCGTGCCAACCTTAAGCAATACGAAGAGCCTAGCCCAAGTGGGGCTTCAAGTGTAGCTGAGGCCAGCCAATAGACAGATCAATGGCTGGAGTTATGAATAAATATTCAATGCGAGCCGAAGCTGACTGAGAGAAGCTCAAATTCAAAGTTCAAAGGGAACAGCTCAGCTCTCAGCTCACGAATGCAATCTAGCCTGGGGCTGTACAAGCAAAATGGCCCAAGACTGTGACAATCTAATTAGAGCAGACTGAAGGAAGCTGGGCCACAGCAAAGTCGGCTGGCTGCAAGCGCTGGTGCTTTATTTGCGGGCGTTGCGGCTGGCCGCGGACTGCCCAAAAGTAGTTTCGTCCTATTTACAATAAGGTTCGGCCTTTAATTGCACTTTCTATGTGGGGCGCGGGCTGGCAGCAGCTGTCGCTGGGGGGGGGGGGGGGGGGGGTGCGGCTGGGATAGGGATTTGCGTAAAGTTTTGCAGTAAGCTGCTGCGCTGGCTGCCGTGGCCTGCCGTGGCCAGGACAAGGACAAGGACACGCCACAAATAGAAGCAGCGCCAGGAGCAGCAGCAGCAATGGTTGGTGTAAGTGAAATGGAATCCTTTGGCAAACAATGGCCCATTATTAACATTTACCGCAATCGGAACAACACGACACGACACAAAACACGAGCCAAACATGCACTGCACAAAACTTTCAAGACCAGCCGCAAAAGTTCCGCCTGGCAGTTGACTAAAAAGAAAACAGCCCGCAGCACTGCAGTCGGGCATGCCCGACCGGCGGATACCCAGAGCACAGCTGGGAATTGAATGCATTCCTGTAAGCTAAGGAGCTGCTGCATTAGTCCTTGCCTTGCCTGACTTGAATTCCGGGTAAGGTACCCCTATGGATAAGACCAGAAGAAAGAGCTAAAGATCTACTATGGGAAACTCTATTTGGTTTTTTCTTTCCAGTACTTCCCACTCTTCTACTAGTGAGATCCCCTCTACATGCGCCTGCAGGGTATACAAACAGAGAGAGAGCATAGACAAGCAAGAAAACAACAAGAAGTTCCAAGTCCAAGTCCAAGAGCAAGAGCAAGTCCAAAGTCTGCACCAAATAAAAGTTTTCGTGTGAAATTGGAATTGGAATTAAAAGCACAATAAAGGCGCATGGCAAAGGAATAAAAGAGTGAATGAGAGATAGAGAGAGGGAGAGCGAGAGACATAACGAGAGGGAGACCAAATAACTTAAGGCTAAATGATTTGTGGGTGCTTAACCAAAGCCCGTTCGCAAATAGATAACATTACGAAAGAATAAATGAGAAGAAGCATGCATGCATATAGGAATGGAAAGTCTATGAATATGCTCAGCAAATAAGATTAACAGTTCCCCGAAAGTGACAGCAATTAAAAACCAACAAGGGCGATAGTAGAGGGGATTACTTGAAAGAGCAACAGGCGCATAGAAGTTTCGGAGGGGAGCTGACGCTGTTTGCTTGCCCCAACAGACTCAGAGACGCAGCAGCAGAAGTTTCACGAGAGCTGCTAAGGGATTGTGTTTACAGTTAGTTTAATGATGTAGAGCAGCGGAGAGATGCAAAGTTAAACGTTGCCCGGAAAAGTCTTACGGGGCAGCAAAGACAATTGGCAAATCGGAGCGGAATGTTTGCGGTCTATAGATATATGGAATGTGTTTTTGTAGGGCTTATACTCCATGTGGAACCAGAAGAGCAGAGACTGAAGCCAGATTCGGATTTAATGTAATATAGGGCAGGGAAGTGGACAGAATGTCGAGGAGAGCACGAGAAGATAGATCACAATTGTGGGAGAAGGGGCGTGAGAAAAGCGGAAAAGATGGCAAGGGTGGGGATGGGGGCGTCTAGATGTGTCAGAGAGAATGAGAAGGCAAGCGAGTAAGCGAGGGAGTATGAGTGAAAGGGAGATAATGAGGGAGAAGGAGAAAAAATAGGTGATAGAGTGGAAGAAAAAATAGACGGAAAGGGTGCCAGTAGGTAGGTATATAAAGAAAACCTAAAGAGAGAGAGAGAGAGAGAGAGAGAGAGAGAGAGAGAGCAAGGGCGAGATAGAAAAACTCTGGCTTCCTTTCTCTCTCTTATTGCCTCTCTTTATCTCACTCTATCTCCCTCTCTATATCTCTCTCTCTCCCTCTCTCTCTCTCTCTATCTCTTTCTCACTCTCACTCTCTTTTTCACTTTCACTCTCCTTCTTTCTCTTGATTCTTGCTGCCTCCACTTCTCAAGCTAAAATTCACGATGAGTTATGAGGAAGCTAAAATTCAGGAAGAAGCCTTCTAATCTTTCTTTAATAGAGAAACTCTAATGCATCCAATTTAAGGTAAAAAACTGTGAAAATATCTCAAAAGGAATAAAAATGCTGGCAAGCTTGAGGAAAGCAAAAAGTCCTTGCCTTTTCCTGCTGCAAGAGAGCATATGTGATGTGATTTTAGTGATGGGGACACCAGTTATAGTGATGGATATTAAATTATAGCACTTTATTATCTCCAATTATTTAGATTATGTTTAGGATCTATGCAATTTATTAAATATGACAAATGCAAGGCCTAAAAGTAAGTAAAAAGGGGTATTGCATATGTAGATACCGATAACATATTGAAGATGCATAGCAAGCAAGCCTGGGCGAGCAATCATAGTAGGCATTGCTTGATATGCTCAACTGAATATTTGTTGGCTTGAATAATCAATTGTCATTTGGTTTTCGTTTCGAGATCAAATATATGTGTCAATATATTTGTGTGTACATTTGGACGTTCGCATATACACACAGATTTGTGTATATCTCGTTTTCGCTTGTACTTTTATGTTCGATTATATATTTTGAGTTGTAAGAAAACCAAAACCAAATAATGGTGGCCCAAACGGATCCCCATATATTCCGATTGACGCAGAACAAGCCGAGGCTGATCATGATGATGCTGCAGTCGCAGGAGGAGGAGGAGCAGGTGGTGCAGATGCAGCCCGCCGAGGATATGGACTCGAATGTGCCAACAATTATGATGCCGCCGGCCGATTTCGACATTATTGATCCCCTGCTACTGGACCCGTTTCCGGACACACCTCTCGAGATCATGGAGATCGGCGATGACTCGGATCTCGATGTCGATGGGGCCGTCGGTCAGCTCAGAGCCATTGATGCAGCCGAAACCAGCGAGCTCGTCGAGTATAAAGGGGAAGATGACGTAATGGACATGAATGGCCACAACATCCCATTGGATTGAATTCCTGTGCATCCAAACTTTTGTTTGAATTTATGAATTGACAGTTTAATAAACGGCAAGCAGCGCATGCGATGCTGTGTATTCATTTGAGTGGACCAAATATTGTAAAGGTCCACTCTAT
This sequence comes from Drosophila navojoa, assembly GCF_001654015.2. The sequence goes on from NW_022046658.1 coordinate 10,336, forward strand.
GAGTGGGCTTAGTTACACTGACTTAGAGCTTAAAGAATGACTATCCTAGGTTCTATTCTGGCAGGCGGATTTCTTCATATTGCGTTTATATATGCTGTATCTTAATTTATTCTTCCAAAGATTCCTCCCTTTATACCTGTTCGTCTAGTGATAAGGAGAGCATTTCGTACTTTCTCTTGCAGGTCGCCTATCCACACAACAATGGGCGTGAATCAGGAGAAACAACTAGATCTTATATCTATATATATATATATATACAGCGATATTGTGAAAAGCTGAGCTCTGAGGATGTTCTCTACCAGCAACTAGAGACGGGGCTACTTAGGGATCCATAGTCAGAAATTCAAGCTGGTTTGCGCTCATACGGACAGTAGGACGAATGGGTGGAGGTAGGGCTGCCGGAAGGAAGGATGACCGGTTAGGCAGGCTAGGAGCAGACTGGCAAACAAATGTACGGACGGAAGGAAGATGAGCGAACGAATGACAGATGGACGGACAGTCGAACGGGCGTGTAGATTAACAGATTGACGGACGGACAAATAGACGGAAGGGAAGCTAAACGGGTAGATGGGCGGAAGAGCAGAAGGACGAAAGGACATACGTGCTGCTAGATGGACAAACAGAAAAACGGACGGAAGTACGGAAGGAAGAACAGACTTGAGGAAAGACAGACAGACATTGCACAGAACCAAGATGCTCTTTCACCTTGTGAGCCCATATACGTCGCTTGGTGTTGCAGTTAAGCAGAGCAGAGCTTCGCTACATATCCCATATACGTATCTGAGCCGGAATAAATTTAGCGCAACTGCAATGCTCTGGCTTTCTTCAGTGCTCGCTTTCACTGCCAGCGCCAATAGAAAATATGAACGAGTGTTGCTTCACTCTATTATCTTTTGGCTGGCAGCTGCTTTTGAAGCAACAGCCCAAAGACTGCAGCAACACACACACACACAGACAGACGCACGCACGCACACACACAGGCAACTGTCAGAGCTTTGAGAAGTTTACGGCTTACGCATTATGGAAAACTGAAAGAGCCTTGGCCATGCTCGGGCTTCAAGGTCCTGTAAAATGCTCTCCTCTGCTTCATCTGACTCTCACTCCCTCTCTCTCTCTCTGTCCTCCTCTCCCTCTCTCTAGTATTATGCTCATCTGCATGCGTGTGTAATGGAATTTATTAAAGTAATGCAGACAAAGGCTCGTGCGGTAAATATGCCAGCAGTCCGAGTGCTAAGAGCTCACAAATGTTGTTTACTGCATTGAACTGTAAAAAGTCTAACAAGCCTCGCCCCACTCATATGCCAACTACACACTTGAAGGGCAAATAGACTAGGCCAGGTCGTCATTGATGTAGCCGTAAATTGGGTTTGGCTAATGATTTTCATTAAGTTCTAGCTAAAGAATGTGGGCTAACAATCTGAAATGCTGAGTGAACTCCGTTTGGCTTGATATGAACGGCTTCTGCCTTGACGCTGGCCTTGAGACGGGTTCGAATCGAATGCTGCCCGAGGGGAGGACTTTGCCGGCTCGTGCTCCAGGGCAAACGTTCTCTCCCTCAGCATCGCGAGTTGAGAATCCTTTGTTTTCGCTTCTGCCGAATGCGAGAGCCATTCTGTGCTCCAAGTAAAGTTCTCCGTTCTGTTTGGCGACTCTGCTCCGTGAGTCGGTGTCGAGGCAGCCACGTCCGACCGAAATGTTTGCCTGCCCCTGGCTGCTAAGCAGCCTCCTTCGCAAACTCTCCCCGACGCCAGACGCAATGTAAACGATTGGAAAGCATCGACTCTGGCCCAGAGCAGTTGCTGCTACCGGATGACGTTGTCTCAGGTAAACCCCATCGTTTGAAGGGCTCTTCAATTCTTAAATTGCACAGCATTGCCCATCAATAGCGGCGCAGCTCCAGTTGCTGCTGGCGAAACTTGCACTCTGGGTAATTTATCGGTGTGCATGGCTTGCTATGATACCGATATTTTGAGTGCTTAAGCCGTACATACTGTGATTGAGGCTAAATACAGGACTTTGGAATGGCATTGGTTGAAGTCACTTAGAGGTTGCTTAAAGTATGTAGACTTGGAGGGCAATCAGAGTGGATAGCATAATAAATATTTATCGATAACTATCGATACTTGGGTACAATGTTAGACGATACAAATCGACAATCCATGAGAATGCCAGCACTAAGAGAAGAAGGACAATGCATTTAATAAGACAATGCAGTGAAGAGATACATCTAGTTCATTTAAAATACGATAGAATATATTCAAAATTAGGCACTTCGCCATATAAATAGATGGCATGATCAAAGTAGGCCAGCTCTTTCAGTCAGAAAAGACGTCAGTCAGGCCTAAGTAAAGCAGACCAAATGCTTCTTGTGGATTGATTCTCCCAACACAGCAATTTCATAGCATAGAGGTATTTAGCTTGTATATACAATTGCATATAGGCATATACGTATTCATAGTATGCATATGTCTACATATTTTGACTAACCTTATCAACGCTGTGTGGGCTTTAATGAGCTGCTGTGTAACTGCCCACAGTGGGTGGGTGGTTGGCTGGCAGCTTCACCTGTAATTTGCCTGTCAATTATTCTCTAGAGCTCGGATTTGCTTAATTCTGTTTGACATTTGAGCGATAATTGCACTCGAAATGCTCACAGTCAATTGTAAATGCATTAAAATGCTCCCTTAATGCGAATCAGTTGCAATTTTTAGCCAGACTTGATTTAATGCACTCTCCCACTCAGTTGTCAAGGGCGTTCAATTAAATGAGTTCATTTTAGTCTGTTCATTACACGAGATTCACTTGTATATCAAGCATAATTTGCATTGAGTCGTCGCCTAGTTACATGCGAGCCCAGACGGCAGTCGGAGTGGCCGATTGAATTGATTTATCTCGGTGAAATTTGCAATTCCTGTGCCACAAACGGAATGCGCCAGCATCCTTTGTATGTGGCACAGGATCTTCTCATTTGAATAGCCGAGATGCCGTTTCAAATCCAGAATTATAACAAGTAGCTGTAGCCTGTATGCATGAATAAATGTACAAGCTCAATGGAGTTTACGTGAAGTGGCAGAGAGAGAGAGAGAGGGAGAGAGAGAGCTCTTTGTGTAAATAGAGTATGAAAGAGAGAGAGAGACAGAGAGGGGGAGAGAGGTACTATGTTGAATATGTGTAGTCGGAGTGAGGCGATAGGATAGGAGAGTGGGGAAAAGAGGAAACTCGGTTAGAGGGCGAAAGAGACATAGGGAGGAAGAGAGTGCAAACGAGAGAAGAATGTGAGAAGGAGGAATAGCGATTGATGCAGAGAGAGAGAGAGAAACAGAGAAAAAACGAGATTGAGATAGAGAACAGGAGAAAATAAGAGATAGAGATAAAGAGAGAGAGAAAGAGAGAGAGAGAGAGAGAGACAGATAAAAAAACAGATTGAGATAGATAGCAGGAGAAAGTGAGAGATAGAGATTAAGAGAGAGAGAGAGAGAGAAGGGCAAATAAAAAGGAAAAGAAAGAGAGACAGAATGGAAAATGATTTTTCTTCTCTATTTCTGTCTCCATCTACCTCTCGTTGTATATCCCTAAAAGAGAAAGAGAGATAGAAAACGGGAGGCACATGGGGACAGAGATGGAGAAGGAAAGGGAAAAAGAGGTAAAGAAACAGAGGCAGAAACAATATATATGAACTAAGAGATAAACGGAAATAGGTAGAGAAGCAGAGAGAGAGAGAGAGAGAGAGAGAGAGAGAGAGAGAGAGAGAGAGGAGAGAGAGAGAGGAGAGAGAAAGAAAAATATAGGGGAAGAATCAGTAAGACAGTAGAGATCGAGAGATCAACACAGTTGTACATAAAGAGAGAAAGAGACGGAGAGAAAGACTACATTCTTTGCTACTACTCGAATGGGTTCTATATATGTATTCTAAAGGCCCCATATTATATTTGCAATATATGTATATCCCTTCAAATGCAAGTTCTTATCCAAATTCTGCATCTTCATCTTACGATCTACAACATAAACCAGCAGCAATGAACGTAGCCAGTGTTGATTAATTCCCATAGAATTTCCCATGCTCCCGATTTAATGTGCTGAGTATTTGCTAGTGTATCAGATTTGCAGGCAATATTTATACAGTAGACTTTTAATGCTTTATTGGTTTAGCTATGCTGCAGTGTGTACTTTTGTGTGTGTGTGAGAGAGTTAGTGTGTAAGTGTGTGTGTGTGCTGCTGGATAACAGCAAAACTAAAAGTAGAAAGCGCAAACAATAAACAAACAAACAAGCTGCAAAAATGTCACACATTCATCATACGCTGTAATATGTTACGAGCGGACAGGAGCAGCCTCAGCCGCCAGCTAAACCTCACACACACACATCGACACACACACACTCACACACAGTAGCACGCATAGAGAAAAGAAGTTTTGTCAGTGCCTCTCGCTCGGTTCACAGTTAACCGCAAACAAGAAGAAACAGATACGAGAGCTCAAGTTCTCTCTCTGTGTGTGTGTGTGTGTGTGTGTGTGGGAGTGTGGGTGTGCTGACATCTAGATGTGGGTGTGCCTGGGCCTCAGTTGGAAAACTATGCAAAAAGGCACAAAAAGGTCAGTAAATTAATGTGCAAAAACGGACGCGATATAAACTTTGCATACACACACACACATGTGTGCGTGTGTGTGTGTGTGTGTGTGTGTGCGTGTGTGTGTGACATGCGTGGGCGTATGTCCTGTGCGGGTATTGCACATTTGTAGCCTTTGCTATTTGCTCCAAGCAAAAGGCGTCTGTGCTTTGTTAGCAGTCAAAGCTCAAACATAACACACACACACACACACACAGAGGCACACATACACATGTGTATTTATGTATATGTAGCAGACACCACTAGTAGATTAATAAACGAGTTTTCATTGAGCCAAGCAACAACAATAACAACAACAACAACAACAATTTGCTTCCATGTTTCTGACTCTTGTCAAAGGCTTCTCAGCAGCTTTTTCCCACATTTAATTTTCAATTTTCCATTTATGCTCTGCCACAACACACAAACACACACACACACACACACATGCTGAGCCACACACGTAGAATATGGCAGCATATGCCGTGCCGCCCCGCCCCCTCTCATAAATTGCCTGCAAAACTGAAACAGCCGAAAAACATCTCCCATCTGCCTTTCCTCACTCTCCCCTCTCCCCTCTGCACCTTCAGCTTCAGCTCTGTGCCCCGTTCACCCTATTAAATTAGATGAAAAATTTCAACTAATAAATCAATATTTAAATAATTCATACAATTTGTGGGGCCCCCCCTTTCCCCCTTTCGGGTCTGGGGAGACTTTCGCAAATTCCGAACGTTGAATCATGATCGATTGGCTGTTTTCTTTTTTCTTCGCCTTACTACATTTTTGGGGGTTGCTAATGTTATCACGATAATAAGTTGAGGCGTTGCTCCTGAGTTTCTCTTCCTCTTCCTCTGCGCCTTCATTGGGTGCACACATGTGATTATGATGCGTTGAGAGTCGGGCAAGGGGCTAGCTCAAGTCGGTGTAGGTCAGCTCAGGGCGCCATTAGAGCTCATTCGTTAGCTAGCCAAAAGTTGTTGGATTAACTTAGACCATTATCATCACAATTACTAATAATATCATTATCATCAATTTGAGTTTTAGCATTATTATTAAGCCTTGCCTGTCCGAAAGCCTCTAAAGAACTGAGAATTAACTCTAAATATTGTGGATCAAGGGACATATTACATAATGAGTATACTCCTTCCCACACCCATCCATAAAGTGAATGGCTTCCCCGCTCAGTGCTCGATTTTAGAGCCGCAAAATCTTGGGCTCCTCAGTGCCTTAAATATAGCTCATAGCTCTTCTATCCTAATCAAGATATATTCCAATCTTTTCATAATTCGAAGTACAAATTGATTTATTCAATTGATTGATTAAAACCAATTTACATCAAACTGCAATTAATTATTTGATTTTAAATTCGTTTTATGAGCTTAGGCTGCTCGCCTAGTTTCTGTGTAAACTTTATTTACAATCGACACGTCAGCAATTTTAAATAAAATAGAACTCAACTATTTCAATTTTCTTAATCTAGTTAGCTTTGCAACCAGAAATTCCAATTTTTTTCTATCTAGTTACCTTTGCAAGTGATTCCCAGGCTAGGAGCCTCTGGTCGGCTCACATTTATTTCAGTTTATCCCCAGAGCTTCTCGGGGAAACAACTAAATTTTTCGGCCCAAAATTTAAAAGTGAAAAAAAAAACCGGAAAATAAATAAATAAAAATATATATTTTCTTTCGAGCAAATAATTTTCCGAAAAAAAAAATCATTTTTCGTCAACATTTCGGTTCATCAAAATTTGTTTATTTTGGAAAAAAAAAAAAAAAAAAAAAAAAAAAAAAGAACCAATCATTGAGTTTGCTTGATTGATTTGTGTTTAATTGTGAAAAACGGGATACAAAATTTTACCACTGGACATACCGAAGTTCTGCGAATGTGTTAGTATGTCGGGTTAGTTGCTTAATATATGCTGATGTCTGCGCGGAGGATATCCCACTGAATGTTTCTGCCACACCATTCAGAGGGAAAAGATCATTAAAATATCAGATTCGCCAATAACAATACACACTTCCTGCCCTTGTAAGTAGTTCATGTGAGTATCATCGGCGTGTGCGGAGGGAAGCTATACGTAGAACTCTATCTGAACAAGAGATAAGACTGAAAGTGAGAAAGGTATTGAATATATAGGGAATATGCAATGGTAGATGTTGAAGCCAGCTGAGTGTGGGCTAATAGAGGTTGAATTATGTGAGAATGAAGAGAATTCTATAAAAAGGTATAGAAATGATCATATGCAATCCTCCTCAACTATACTAGTAGATGTGGTAGGGATCAGAAATAGAGCTATAAGAGGAAATGTCGGAATAGAACTATAGAAAATATAGGGAATAAGTGATGATGGAGCGAGGTTGGTGGGAATAGGGGTTGAGGTGAAGGAGAGCAGAGTGAGATGCAAGAGAATGCTATCGATAAATATAGGGAATAAGTAATGAGAATAGAGATGATGATCAATGAAGCAGGGTATGAGTAAAAAAAGACGGTGTAAATAATATATATAGATGAACGAGATTAGTGGGGAGTGAGAGAAAGAGAGAGAGACTACTACTATAGACTAAACACAATCTCCTCTTCAACAGCATCGACATTACTGTTTTTGGCCTGCCTGTTAAAACACTTAACATATGCACACTTAGCGGGAGATAGGACGACAGCCGCATCAACACTTGGTGAGTCTGTAAACCAGATCAAATCAAATAATATACGAATATAATAATATATGTATATACAAATTTAGTTTTGCCTAGAACACTGAATGCTAAAAGAATTTTCATTTTACCATCATAATAATTAGTTGCAATAGTGAGTATATTGTCCAAATGAGATCAATTCAGATATAACATTATGTGAACTGCCCTTAGATCGACGGTACCACGTCCTCGACTTGGGGTCGCGCAGTTTGCGTCGGTTATATATAAACGAGCTGCATATAAATGAATGTATTACTTGCTACAAAATACTCTACCTACATATAAATGTTATAGACATCAATATGGATATATACTAACATCGATATCCACAAATATAAATATTTATATGTATATAAATCATAACTTGAACTGCCAAAGAATGTAAACTGCCTGCAATATACGAAAAAACCAAATCTTGCACGCCCATTACACTCGAACGTTGTCTGCCTATACACGTTCCGGTAAGTAAACTCTTTGTGTATATACCTATGTAGAAGCAGATTCATGATTGTCTTCCACAGATCTGAGCGGTACCACGATACTCGCAACACCTCGCACCTGCCTGAAGTGAAGTCGTAATGCCTTGTTTGGCTTCGTGAATATCTGCACTCAGAGTACGCGCAGCTCGCGCTCAGTTAGATACATAGAACATTGTTGTACTAAGTGCTACTTCATAAAATATTTTATGAAAATGCGAAATAAAATGCCTGCATATTATTGTACTCAATTCAAAATTTCATTACCATCAACAGCGAAAAGCGAACAACATATGTAGATTAACGTGTAATGTTTCGATAATGTCACATCGAATCAAGCCAATCGGGGTTTTCCAGTTAATTAGCTTAATATAATTTAAGGCTTATACGCAATTGCGATGCTGGTCCATAAAGTATAGAAGGAAGCATTTTGGTTTCTCTCAATATAGAACTATGGATGTCCTCGCCTTGTAGACATCCTTAAGCAAACCAGTAAAGCTATAGCTGATAGAAATACTTACATATATGTTAAACTATGTTTATTTTTCTCATAGGTGCAACGACACCCATGGGTCTTGATTAATAGATCCATAGATTCATAGATAAAATCAAAGATAGATTCATATATTCATAGATTGACTCAACGAGGGATCCATAGATAGATCAGTAGATTAATCCATAGAAAAATCCACAGAGATCCATAGACTCGTAGATAAATTCATAGATCAATAGATGGTTCTCATGAGATATCCTCAGACAGATCCATAAATAATGAATGAATCCATAGATTCATAGATATATCCATAAACAGATTGAAAAAATAAAATTCCATAAATAGATCCAAAAAGTTCCATAAATAGATCTAAAGACAAGTGCATATTAATAGAAACATTGACAGCTTCTACTCCTCTTGGAGGTGTAGCAAATCATCTAAAATTTAGCAGCTTGACAGAGCATCGCGATATCAGCTACACCCCATCTCAAGTTTTTGATTTATTGAAAACCAATTCAATTAATTTATGTCATTAAGAACGAAAAATAAGTTTGCTTGATGAGAATTATAGCAAATTGGTTTATGGCACACGCGCACAGAGAGCTTTTCACCACCCGAAAGCTTTTAAAGCTTAGCTTGGCGAAAGACCAGAGCGAGTCGGAGCTAAAAGTAAAGCTTGCAAAAGCTTAAAGTGTGGAAGGGGAAAGAATACAGAAATTTTAGCTAGTTTCTTCACTTCTTACAAAAGCTTAAGAAAAACTTGTAAAGTTTTGAATACTGAAATGGAGTTACAATACATAAGTGTGAGTCGAATCTAAGCAAACTATTTATTCATTAGCGAATGTCAAATGGAACTACTATCGAAAGTAGCTAGAGCTTTGTCTAATCCATGACAGCAACAGGAGACATTATGGACTCAGGTCTAGCCTTTACTACTGAGCATAGCTATGCTGGAGCACATCGAACTGGAGAGATACGTGCACGGGCTTTATCTCTGGCCAACTGGTTGGCGTACATTGGCCCCGTTGGTCGGCAATCTTGGCTCAGTCATTCAGAGAATGTGGAGTAGAGAATCGCATTGATGCGAGCTGCGCATATCGACACGTCGTAATGCAGATAAGCTGAGACCTAACGTTACGGATCAGAGTATAAAGCTGAATGGGGCTGCCGCTGACTGAGCAGTAAGAACTGAAATGATGAAACGGCTCAGGGGTAACTTTTGGAGAGCAGTGGTAGGAGTTCAACTCCTAAATCTACTAACTGTGGCGGCCACCACACTTGGAGCAGGTGCAGCACTGCCGGCTCCGATCGACTGGCGCTACAACGATGCCCAGTATGGCAACGCCGAGTATGACAAGATGTTGGGAGAGGGTAACGAACAGCAGCCGGGTAACTTTCAGTTTCAGTATGTGGACTACCAGCCCAAGTGCGGGTCGGGCGGACAGCCGGTGTGCGCGACCAATGGCAGCAGCTACTTCTACTTTGAAAACGACTGCAAGCTGGAGGCGGCCAACATGAAGCTACTCTTTCAGTACGGCATAGGTAAGTGACAGAAGGGCTGCCATATGAATGTATGTATATGATGTCTTCACGCAGAGCTGGAGCCCATCGAGCTGGAGCGCTGCTTGCCCCAGTGCGACACTGTACGCTGTACGACAGTTTATGCGCCCGTCTGTGCGGCAGCCAACAATGAGCCGGCTGTGACCTTTGCGAACGAGTGCGAGGCGCATCGACGCGGCTGCCTGACCAAGCAAGGTGAATAGCACAATGGATTGGATGAGCGAGCGAAGGAACCCCTTTTTCAACTGTCATATCTCATTCTAGTCATGCATATTCTGAACAAGGGACCCTGTCGCCAGCCCAGAACCAAGTCAAAGTCCTCAAGCAAGAGCAGGCGCAAGCACGGCAAGCGCCGCCATAGGATCAACTCTACAACAGCAGCGACGCCGAATCGGGGCAAGGAGACCTACTATATGCTGGCTAATAAATCGAGCAGCACGTCCACAACAAGCAGCACCACTAGCACCACTACAACCACCACGCCGGAGCCCATGCAGTTCCACCATTTCAGGGACAATGCCGGTGTTTCCGTCTCGCGTGCCATCGATGCCTACAGCGTCTACAATATACCCGATGTGGGACATAATTACGGCGCCATTACCGACTCGAGTCTCTCGCTGTATGTGCCTGGTGTGGGCACTGTTACGGATACGCCGCCTAGCACTACTACCACCACCACCACTACCACCACTACAACAACAACAACACCAAAGCCAACAACTACGAGCACTCAGCGAGAGGAAATCAAATTCTTGTATATGCCCTACGGCACCACCTCTACCACCACCACCAGCAGCACCGCTGCTACTTTTATCGACAGCATTATTGGCACCGCCCTACCCGCAGCATCCACCAGCCCCACTAAGGCAATCGTGGCAGTGGCTCACAATGCAACAGAATTCCAATCTCATGGCTCTAGCACTACCCCGAAACCTGCGCTTGTTAAGCCTCATCCTAAGCCAGATGTTGTCAAAAAGTGATCCGCAGTGTTAATAAACGTCCATAGAAATCTTGAATCGCCTCTTGACTATTTCATTATTACGAAGTGGGAGCTACAATAGCAATAGCTATAGATAAATATATACTCAGCAGACCCAAGCAAGCACCGTTTACATACTGAGCCCATGAAAAATTCGAGCTCAGAGCATTGTGAATTGTGTAACAAGTGGAAGACATCTACAACAGATCCCATCATCATCGTTGGTATAATTGTAAAAAATGATATTTTATTAAAGTTTTCGTTATTTTAAGCTTCTTAATATCTAATATAGTCAAGTTTTTAGTCTTATGAATCGTTTGGGTTTAGTAAATTGCTTTGGCATCGCAGAGAATCTCATAGTTTGCAGTCCATTCAGTTCTTTTGTATATCAACCTTTTGCGCTGAACTCTTGGAGAGGAACACAAATATGTATGTCGGGTTTGGATTCGTATTTGAGTTATTGATCTTAATCGTTTGGACGTCATCCTTCTCGGACACTTGCACAATCACTTGGTTAGCAGTCGCATTGTTTGCGGTAGCTTCGTCGACATTTCGTACTTGTTCCTTGACATCTACGTTCGTTATAACTAAGTCGCCTGGAGATGCTGTTGAATCCGGAGTTGAATCGTTGGCATCCTCCGCATATTGTGGGGAGCTATCTACTATTTCCTGGTCTACAGCTGCTGCTCTGCTCATGTTTTGGACTTGTGGCTCTGATGTTGAGTCCGAAGTAGGGTCCGATGTCGAGCTCTCATTCGATTCAGGAGTCGTTTCCTGTGAGTATGGGTCAGATGCCGTTTTGTCCGCAGCCCCATAGGTCGGATATGCGTTTGTGGAATCTGTTTCTTGTGGGGAGCTATCTACTATTTCCTGGTC
>NW_022046659.1:0-22009 GCF_001654015.2 Drosophila navojoa
AGAGAGAGAGAGAGAGAGAGAGAGAGAGAGAGAGAGAGAGAGAGAGAAAGAGAGAAAGAGAGAGATATAAAGAAAAAGATAACGAGCGAGAGAGAAGGAAAGGAGAATTGGGTTATAGGGGGAGTAGAGAGAAAAGGTGAGAGAAAGACAAAAAGTGAGAAAGAAAGAGACGCATTTTCTGTTTCTTGGTGATATGAAAAATATGTTTGTTATATAGATAAAGAAAAAGCTCTCTCCAAAGAAACATTCTGATACGTTTAGCGGCAAGTTATTCTAGTGTTACATATTATGGTAATAAATAAGTACAGATATGCGATAAGTAAAAAGACGATCAAATAAATAATAATTATAATAATAAATATTTGTATAGGAGTCTTTAGGTTAGATTTAATGGTTTGTACCGTTTGAGTCCTCTCACATCAGCAAGAGACTGAAGGTGCTCAGAGAGAGAAATGGGTATATGTGGCTTTGCTTATTTGGATTTACATCATATGTATTATTTCAAATATTACATATATTATTTTATTTTTTATTTATTTTTGTTTTTTATTTTATTTTTGCATTCGGATTTCTAATTTTACTCTATACCTCATTTGCCTCCTCTCAGTTTAAATTTTTGATTATTCCTTTCAATATGAAAGTCCCTAAACTAGCTGTTCGACCTATTCCCATTTCATATATGCCCATATGTATATGTATTTGTCTCATATGAGCTAGCACTACTAGCACTACATTGCTGTATTAAACACCGTCTATATGAACAATCACAAGACAGAATATCTAGTATTCTTACACACACATATTCACATATATGTACTTCTGGATATATTTCTTATCTCATTTGTTCGCATCGAGTTTTACTCATGTCCATCGATAGTTAGACGCGCTCTTAGCCCTATTTCAATGTGCCTGTAATAGATTTCCGCGTGGATCGCGTGGCTGTTGCAAAGGCAATTAAAAGTGCATTGGCCACGCACGTCGAGCATTTGCCTAGCTTCGACCTGATGACAATATTATTGTCAAATTGCAAAGCGCGCAAATCAAATTAACATGCGCTCAGCTTCTTTTTTGTTGCCATTGTTGCCGTTGCTGTCGTTGTTGCTGTTGTTGTTGTTGTTGTTGTTGTTGTTGTCTTTTGGCCGCAGAAAAATGGTTGGCAATGTTGCTGGCAACCACAGCAGCAACCCCCAAAAAAGGCGGCAACCACACGGCCGCCATGGCCACCCCAAAAATAAAAAGGAGCGTCAAATGAAGCAGCATACCCACTGAGCCAACTGAAACACAAACCCAACCGCCCAACCACCCAACCACCCACCCACCAGTTGTGACCGGCTGGCGGCGTTAATGACGCACAAGTGTGACACTTTTCTGCCAGCAACGCGAAGCAGAAGCAAATTGTTACTATTGCTTTTTAGCACTGTGCGTGTGTGTGTGTGTGTGTGTGTGTGTGTGTGTGTGTGTGTGTGTGGGATGACGACAGCAACAGCAACAACAACTGAGCATGAATAAATGAAAGCAGAAAATAAGTTGATTTTAATATGGAATTTCACGCTGGCTCTCGCTCCACACTCGGCTCATTTCGTAGTGGGCCGTTTGCCTTTACAATTGTGTGTGTGTGTGTGTGTGTGTGTTTCACTCTCTCACTCTCCCCTTCTCTTTCTCACTGTGCGCGCGTTTTATTTCGGCAACAAGAAGGCAAAAGAAAATGCCGTTTAATTGAAAATTATCGCTACATGGTTGTCACGCAATTATTTCGCGTTATCACCGAACTCGCGGCAAGGCCAAGGGGCTGGGGAGCTGGATGGGTCGGTGCTAGGTGAGGGTGTGCCAAAGAACTGCCGCTGCTGCTGCTGCTGAGACTACCCCTGGTTGGTGTCGTATCATTTATATTGTTGTTCGCATATCCCAGGCGTGGCGAATGCGTTTAAACAAGTGCAACGCAACAACAGCAGCAACAATAGAAACAATAACAGCCAACAATGACAACAACAGCAACAGCAACAGCAACTGAACTCGCGTTGGCTCTGGGGGCGGGGGGAGGCAACACCAACAGCAGAAGAAAGGCAACCACCTCAAACAGCACCTGAGGTTGTCATAGCTGCCGCAATAATTTGCACAATAAATTTGTTGATTGACACGGGCACAAAGCGACACACACTCGCACACACACACACACACACACACACACACACACACACAGATACATGGTCGCCCGCCTGTGCCTAAAGCGTGAAATTTTAATTGCCCTAAAGCCGAGTTTTGCAATCAAAAAATATAAAATACAATTTAACTGTAAAAAAAGGCATGAAAAAACGACCAACTGAGGTTAAGTGCGCTCTGTGTGAATGTACGTGTGTGCGTGCGTATGTGTGTGTGCGTGTGTGTGGGCAGAATTGGGCCCTCAGGGTTGGACATTATTAAGTGCTATTGGACACGGGTCAAACATTGTGTTTATTGGATGTTAAACGTGTATCGAAATTATAAACTCCAAATGAGAGATGATTTAACATGATTTCAGTTAAGGGTTTTCGCTGCGCTAAACTCCAATGAGAAGCAGCAGAAAATCAAATATGTTCATTAATAAATTAAATAATAATAAATTAAATAATATATAATAATATACAACTAATAATATATACATATAGATAATCAGTTTTATTTTTTTTAACACGTTAAATTTAAATGAACAGAAAAAAACACTAAAAAATATATTCATTAATCAATTTTAATGCTATATAGCATATTAAAAATTAAATAATTTATTATAATATAATTTAATAATGTATACTAATATTAATAATAGTATATATGTATAGGTATATAACATAAATTAGTTTAGTACGTTAAAATCAAATGAAAAGAAGAAAAAATTAAAAATATTCATTAGTAAATTTTATACATATACATATATTTTGCAATATTTAAATAACATAATTTATGTATAATAATAATATTAATAATTATATATTGCATACACTTAAGATTAAATTTGTGTATATGATCAATTGTAAATATCCGAAATTTCCTAGACACATTTAGTCTTGGGCATTTTAATAGAATAATATGGATTTTTTTTTTTTTTTTTTTTTTTTTTTTTTTTTTTTAAATTGAAAATCAGGCTATAATATTTTTGAAGTGTGTGTAACTGACGGAGCCCATAAATTATATATATATATATTCTTTATCAGGGCAACGAGCTGAATTGATTTACGTCTGTCGGCCTGTCTGTGTGTGTAAACGCGTCAATCCCAGAATATTTAGGAGCTGGAGATCTATAAGATAGCCAAAATATGCGCAGAGGCGCATAGAGACTCTATAACTTATCCAGTTTTCCATTATTACCACGTATGGAAAATCAATCACAAAATGATAAGTCCTACATCATGAGAGTTAGAGTTTCCATATTTTAAATATACCCTCGTATATCTTGTATGAAATTTCGATTTTTGTGAATGTGATATGGCACAATTCTCAAAAGATAGTAAAATATATAAATTAAAAATTAATAATAGCCTTATTAAACACTTACGTCTACAGTCCTAAGCAGCTCTTCTCGATATCTCAATCTCTGATGATGACCGAAGTGTGACTCAGCAGCTCGAATGCTAACTAGGCAGCCAACAAATTGAGCTATTAATGGGCTTATTAAATATATACACCGTGAAAATGAAACGTACAATTAAATAACAGAGGAGAGAAAAAACAGAGAAAAAGAAACGAGGAAGATGAAAAATGCGTAGTCAACAAGAAGCCACATAAACAAACCAACAGGAGGTAAGGGAACGTCCAGGTTCGATCAAAAGAGTCAACTATGAGCATTTAATATAGAAATCAAAAGGCTGAAATCGTAGGATTAGAGCATTAATCAATCTCATCGAACAATGCGAGCGAGACAGAGTCAGTAGGGCCAAGGAGAGTGAGTGAGAGAGGGGATTCAAGAGAACTGGCTGGCTAGAAGCCTACTAATGTTTTCATACACAAACAATAAATCGCTGGGCACTAAAAAGAAATTTTTTTTTTTTTTTTTTGTATTTTACTCTTGTGAATGTGAATGAAAGTGAAGCTGTCCAACAGGTTGGGAACTCATCCGAGCTGGGATGGTAGGGCAGGAGAGGGGAGCGGAGCCGCAGACAAAGCAAAGGAAATTGTCGTTTTCTCAATAGATGCCTAGGTACATATATATATGTATGTATTTCTTTGATTGGGTTTGTGGCCGTGTTCAGGTCTTTTTCTGTTCTCGTTGGTTACTCGGCGAGGATCATGGGGTGTGTTGGCTCAATCAATGCCAGGCGAACAAGTGTTGTGAATGATTTGATGTTTTTATTTGTCATTGAGAGACGTTACGAGCTGTGCCACCTCAACAAACCGCACAAAGCAAACAAAACCAAATATCCGTAGAAGGTAAAAATCACCAATAATAGTTTTGATTTCACTTTTCCCTTGTGTCGTCGCAGACGAGTCGGCGACGACCGCAGCTTCTGCCATGATTTATGAACCAGATATGTTCACCATAATAAAAAAAAAGAAGAAGAGGCCCAAGCAGACGTAACACGAAATCGAAACCCTGCCACAGCCATTGTCCTGCTCGGACTTGGTTAAGAAAACAATCAGAAATATTTCAATAAAACCGAATCGCAGCCCTAAGCCGATCCACGCCGCACGAGGGATTCGACACATTGGAGCTAAACAAATAGTCGGAGTCAGAGCCACAGCCAGAATCAGAGTCAGGCTCAGAGAGCCACAGCCACTGCAACATTCACAATGACTGAAATCGGACATTGTAATCAGTTTTCGTTTCTGGCATTGGGGCATCGCCATAAGCGGTTCGACAGCCGTATATTAAAGGCTTAATTGACCACGCTGTGGTCTGTGGTTGCTCTATCTCTACCCAGCAACATCTCGCTCTCACACTGTCTCTCTCTCTCTCTCTCACTCTCTGTGTTTTTTTATGCATGTGCTGCACACAATTGTTAAGTGCATTTATTGCCTTTATGATATTTATAAAACATTTGCTCTCTTCAACAGCTACAAAGATATAAATTAATGTGGTAAAGACTTGGAATTTTTAACTGCAATCTGACTAAATCTTTATTGGCTGCAATTTCAGCTATTTAAAGGGCAACATATTGGGGATCAGCTTAGGCTGTTTGTGGTCTGTTACTCTAATATTCAAATGAATTAACTTGAGTTGCACAGATTGTTTATCTTTTAGATTTGCTTCATATTGCAAGGAGGAAAAAGTCCAAAGTAGAGTACATATAATATAATTTATCTTAATTTCTGATACCAATTTTCAGCATATCTAACATATTTCATTGAACCAGATACACTTTTATTTTTTTTTTATTTTTTATTTTTTTTTTTTTGCTAGTACTTAAAATGCTTGCAAAAATTCAATTGATTAAAAATATAATAATTAAGCTCACAGCAGAATACGTTGCAAAATTATTATTATAGCATGTATTCTAAGAGGCCTTTTATACATATACGTTTTTCTCCCCGTACCAATGTTAAGTTCTAACAAATTAATTTCCATTGCATAAATGATTCTGTTTATGTTCTCTTAAATGAAAAAAAAAAAAAAAGTAAAGCACAGCACGTTTGTATACTTGAAGAATTTATTATTTTCCATTATTTTATATTTATTGTTAAAATTAAAAATGCAAAGCAGCTGCCAGCACAAAAGTAAAAGCGACTAAGGCAAAGTGAGAAAGCAAGAGAAATCAAAATGAAAAAGGATTGGAATGCCTTTGGGCCTTGTCAATCCTGTCATTTCTGCAACTGCGCAGAGCTGTGCTCGGTTGGATCTTATTAAAATAAAGTAGACCTCTAAGGAGAATTCATAAAATTGCATTTATTCAAACAAATCAAAACATAACACGAGTGGGGCAAAGAATATTTCGCTGTGCACATTGGCAAAGAATTATTATTTATTATTTTGTATTATACTTATATTAAATATATTTTTTTAAATATATTATATTATTTACATTATATATACTCTCCAAGTATTATTATACAAAATATCAATATTACTATATCAATATGAGTATATAAGAAAAACACACACTCTCTCTCTCTCGTATATGCATATATTTTCGTATATGTCTATATACCCACTCATACACACTCATAGAGGGGTATGCTATCCAAAAACAAATTGTTGGAATTAGTCAATGGGCAGTTTTTTTTTTTTGGTTTATTTTCATCAAATTCAGAGGGCAACCCCCAAATTTAAACATCCTTAGCTGTGCAACGCGCGAATGCCGGGGCCAGGGGCTAATCAATGGGCCAACATTTGTCTGGCGCAGCCCCCGCATCGCAGACCCTCAGCATCGATTCCATCCCCTTGGCAAATTGAAATAACTTATTTGTGCTTTTCGCATTTTTGATTTTTGATTTACAAACTGAGGCATATTGATTAAATTTTTGCTTTATTCTCCGCTCTTAGAGCCAGATGCCCATACTTTACTTGTTGATTAAACAATTATCGGAACACACGCCCCGCTTGACCTAGTCGCTTTGTGTTTAGCACTCGCTTGTTTATTTGCCTGTATTACACAATGAAAGAGAGTTCAGTAAATAAATCTGGAACATTTTCTAAAGACAGACTTTTTCCATTTTGTGGAGAGCTGCATCACATTGGCTTGAGAAGCAATCGAATGAGAATTCTTGGAACTGTTTGAGAACATTTTTGTGAAGTAGAAATATATTGAGCTCTTTGATTGAGCTCTTTGATATTATGACAGCTTTAAACTGACTTCAGCCACAAGGCAAGAGTTTAATTTGCGTGGCGTGGCGTTCATCTGATCCTAATGCAATACATTAAAAACGTAAGTAGCGAAGTTTATTCGAAAGCATCTCCTATTCGCTGTCTTATCATTGAAAATGGAAAATGTCAAATGTAGGCAGACGGCGTGGCAGACCCCTTAAAGTATGTATATATATTTTTTTATCAATCCGACAAGCTGAGTTGATCAAAGCGTGTTCGTCTGTATGTCTGCCTGTCGGCCCCTCGGCCCGTCCGTCTAGCCGTATGTGCGTAAGCATCAAACTTGAAAGCTGTATGTATCTGTTTCAAGGAATCAATAATGTTTCCCCACTTATGCTATTAATTGAAGTGAACAGAGTGTAATTTGTTGAATTAATTTTTTTATTCTTTATTCGTATTAATATTCACTTTTTATATATTATATATTATAATTATTGTTTACTATTTATATATTATATATTATAATCATCATTATATAATATACATATATTATAATTATTTATTTTATTTTTTATTCTTATTATTATTCACTTTTTATTTATTATACATATATTAAAATTATCATTTACTATTTTAATATTTATTATTATTATTATTTACTATTTACTTATTATACATATATTATAATTATCATTTACTGTTTTATTATTTAATATTATTATTTACTATTCATTTATTATTTATTATCATTATAATTTACTAATTTTTTATTCTTTACTATTATTATTATTTAATATGTATTTATTATTTATTTTAATTTATTTGAATATAATACATTTTATTTTGTATAATGTCGGATTTTTCTAGACCCATTGTTTTCTTTTATTTATTTTTCATTCTATTTATTTTGATATGATAAGTGGAATTGCTTTCCCCTACATCTTCTACACCTTGATGTTAAATAATATGCTAATTTATCGATTTTAAAATAAAACTTTATAAAATTGTTATTTTAAAATTAAAGAGATAAAGAAACGGGATAATAAATTATGCAAATATTTTTAATCAACGTACTTCGCTTGCAGTTCTAACTGGAAATGGATTTTTGTGTTCATTCGCATCATGTGAGTTTAGTTTTTTTTTCTCGAACAAATAGCAATTATTATAGGAATCTTGTCTAATTTCCTCTCTTAACGATTTACCCTTTTTTTTTCGATGCGAGAAATGCGAAAACTACGTTAATTGAACCATCAGAACCATCGGAGTCATTTTCGATTCTCTCTTTTAAGGTGATGGAGAATATATATTGTGCTGTAATTGCCGAACGTTCTGCAGCTCGTCCAGTTGGCAGCAGTCATAAAAATAAAAATAAACGGCTAAATAAACTGCTAAATAAACGGCCAAATAAATGGCTATACAGGAAAGAAAATAAAACGCTTAAATGACTGAGAATTGAGTAGCTGAGCTTGGGCTGGGCCTGGCCTGGCTTGGTTTGGCCTGCAATTCAATTGCAGTTCGAAAATATTCGTTTCTATTGCCCGGCTGCTTAGCTAGCCAAATGCCAAAATGCCGAGTGCGAGGCATTCGCCGTTATCCTTTCACTCGAATCCTTTTTCGCATGAAACTGCCAACAGCAGCCGAGTGGAAGGAGTGAGAGTGAATGCCAAAAAAAAGTGAAGTCCAAGGCGATAAAAAGAAAAGAGTTTGGCCGCGTGTTCGAAGCGTGTCAGGTAGTCGAGCCGAGCTGCGGCGAGTCCTGCGACTCCTGCCGTCCAGCGTCCTTGACTCCCGAGCCCATTGCATAAAGTTGCCAGCGGCCTGACGCAATGCCCAACACAATGGCAGGTAGATCTTACCTAGAAGATGATTCAACTCTATGCAACCCGCAAAACCTCAGCCCAGCCCAGCCCAGCCCGGCCCGGCCATAAAGTGCCCTTGGGCTGGTGTCTCTATCTAATTACCGGAAAGTTGCGGCCGGGTTTTCGTTGTCAGTGTCAGCGATGCGCACAATAATATACGTCTCTATATATACGTCTCTCGCTGTCTCTTGCATTAAACAGAAACTTGGCCAATATAATTACGTATGTATAGAGGCGTAATGTTCTGTGGGGACTCGACTTAATAAGCTCGGAATGTGCTTTGATCGCTTCAATGGGGCCTCAAAGGCAATGAATGTAGAACTCGGCATACGAAATAATTGTTAGTCTTTGTATTGGTGATGGGTGCTAAGCCACTGCTGTATACGAATTGATTTATATGCTGATTCCGCCGGATTTATATGATTGATTTCGTGCACTTAATTGTCTTGGCAGCGCGTAGTAGCTCATTGCCGCTGCTCCTTCTGGCTCCTGCCGCCGCCTCCTCCAGCTGCGATCGCCCAAGTGGAGATCAAGGCCTTCCAGTCAGAAGTCTGTGCTTGCACTCGGCACTCTCGTTCAGTTAGTTCGCTTCCGCTGCTCCTATTCCGTGACAACTCCTGCTGCCGCCATTCGTCGTATCCTCTAGCTACGAGCATGTGTTCTCTTACTGCCGCAAATTGAGTGGAGATCAAGGCTTCTCAGAGAAAATGCTGCACACTTCACTCTGCACTCTCGTTCAGTTCTTTTTTTTTCAGTTCAAGTTCAGTTCTGCATTTCATGTATTGCCTAAGAATTCACAGCTCTGCTTCTGGTTTTATCTCTGTCTTCGCTCAAGATTCTCATGCAATGCCAAGCTCAAGCAGGTGCAGTTCTATGCAAGGTGTCGAGTGTATGTGAAAGAGAATATGATAACGTAGGATGTTCAAATCATAATGATGGCTATAAGTGTTGTCTCTCTATTTAATCAATTCACAATATTTTTTTAGTATTAATCTCTTGCCCCCGCCTCAACGAATTCAGTTTTGACTCCCAGTCAGCTAGTTGACGTTTAGCTCGCAGACAGCTGAACTGCAAACCCTTGCGAGGGTTGCTTGCATCATAAACCAATTGACTTTCTAACCAAGCAAACAGCCCACTGAGCATTGACAAAAAAAAAAAAAACATAACAAAAACCGATTGCCGATTGCCAAAGAATTGTATGAAATTCGACAACAATTTCGCCGAAAAATGCACAAAAATCGCCAGTTTAATGTGCAGAGAGAAAAAAAAGGAGAAAGGCGAAAAAAAAGGATTTGCCCACGAATTCAAGCGAATTATATTTTATGGCACATGGTAGAGTTAGCGCTAGGGTTAGGGGTATAAACCCTAACCCTAAAACCAAAGCCAGCGACTACCTGACCAGAGAGCGGCTTAATTATGTCATTTGGCGTAAGTCAAGGCTGCAAAGTCAATTGCCAAAAAAAAAAAGGGAAAAAATTCCCAAAAAAAAGAAACATAATAAAAAGATGACAAATGATATGTAATACATGTCTGACCAGGCACATATGTACATAAATGTGTATACGGTGTATGTGTATATACATATTTATATTTTACTCTTTCACACTCTCTGCATCTCTCTCTGTCTCTTGATCACCCTCTCGCCCACTTTGGCCGCCGCCTGTGACACTTGCCTCTCCGCAATATTGCGCTGACAGCAGCGAGAAATAATAGCCCAACAATTTATACAATTTATGAGTTTGTGAGTGTGCGACAGCAGCAGCAGCAGCAGCAGCAGCTTGAAGAAGGGTTACCAAAATAAAAAGGGGGCAGCTGGGCGTGGATGCCAGCACTGGGTGTGGGTTCACCAAAAATAAAAAAATGAAAATGAAAAGGAAAAAATCAAAACAAGAATCATAAATTCGGCATGTCTAATGACAATTTCCTTGGCTGCACACACACACACACTCACACACACATATGTGCAAGTGTGTGTGTGCGTGTGAGGGGGTGTGCTAAGGCTTGGGGTAGCAATTTGAACCGTTTTTATCGCTCCGATTCGCCTTTGATTTGGGCGCGCACATAAAAACGTTTATTGTGCCACGATTTACCGGGAATCATAACAGATTTCGATATGTCACGGCGCGTAGGTCAATTTGAAATTTGAAAGTGATATGCCCGAACCTCGCTCCAGCTATGATTTATATAATTGAATTGGCAGTGGCCAGAGCCAGCTGGACTGTCCTGCCTTTGATGGCTGCCAATTATGGCCAGCGACGAGTCGAGAACGAGAGCAGTCGAACGGCGGCTGCAAAGTGCCAGGCGCATCCGCAATATAAATCAAAGATGTGGCTCAAGTCAGCAGCAGCAGCAGCAGCAGGAGCAGCAATAGTTCCTGCTGCAGCTCGCTGCCCATTGTGACTGAGCCTATAATTCACACAGCACACAGTAGCCTCTGCAGCAGCAGCAATCGGGAGCTGTGGCCAAGCCGGGCATATTGTCTATGGGACCTACTTGGTCGCCTGGGCAATTGTTTCTCGTCCGTTGGCCAAATTATAATGGGCGCTGATGTCACCACACGCATTGAGAGTGCGAGAGCCAGAGCCAGACCTAACGCTATTGTCGTTTCCTGTTCCTGTTGTCTCATTGTCTAGCGCTCTTTGGGCCGCTTTACGATTATCTTTCTCTGGGCAACGGCATCAACACAACACAAGTCCAAATGGCCGACCCCAAACCGAGTGAGTCCCAGGCCCACACTCATTGTGGCCAGGGCACTTTAGGGCCCTTAGCCACAGCGTGGGTGGCCATTCAAGTTGTCACATTGGCTCGAAGTCTCAATAAAAACGCATTTGATGTGCTTATACCCTCCGCGCCGTATGCCCCCGGGTCGGCCTTTAAACAGATAATAGAAATCGAAAGGCGATTGAGCTTCTAGCCAACTTATTAAATCAGGCTCGCAAAAGTTAACGAAGCATAGCCCTAGCACCAATCCCCCCAGTCCCAGTCCCAGCCGTCGATGTTCATCAACCCCTTCACGGCAATCGTTCAGCTCCAGCTCCCGTTCCAGTTCCATATCCCCTTTCATTTCAGCTCAGCGAGTCTTATTTACCCAAACTATTAGTTGGGCAAAGAAGAATTTCGGCTGGGCTTTGCGGCCTCTGATGCTGACCAGCGATAGCCAAAAAAAAAGAGCAGAAAAAATGCAAAATGAAATAAAAATGAGCATAAAATAATGCTAATGGAAGAATGCGCTAGTCGCGAGGGACAGACTATCTATATACCCTGTAAATAGACATCATTAAGTGATATATATAATTGAGCTGCTGTAGATCGACATATATACTAGCCCATGGAATCTGTTCAGATAACAAGAGAAGAAGAAAACCCTAGAAAATCTGTGACATTTCGAACTCTTAAAAAGGTTGACATAGCAGGAAGATTATTCTAACGAACATGTACAAATACCTACAACACATACAAATGCTCATCAGTTCCGACTCAGACTTGAACTCAGGTCTGGGCTAGTTCTATCACTGACCGCAGTTGGTCAGTTTCTTGGAAGCGAGTCGGCATCTCTTGTGTGTCGCAACAGCTACCATCCAATTGATTTTCCATTTTCAATTTCTGACTTTTCAGCAATCCTGTGAGAGACAACAAATGCATAGAAGATGGAAAATAAATACGTAAACTCTATCTGATTGCTTGGACTTGACTGAGTGGCTAAGCTTACCAGCTCTGATTAGTCTGATATTGTAAATATGTTTTACAGCTCAACTATTATCGATAATTTATCGATAGGTCAAAGAGAGCGTGGGAGTCGTTGAGCTGTGATTTTAGGTCAAGTATATATAAGAGCTGGAATATATGTACGCTATATATATTGTAGAAACGATCAAACTTTGTATGCTACAAATTCTGTGTATCGTAGAGTACAGTAGAAGTCGGCTATAGCGACGTTCCCTTGAAGATCGTATATAGACTATACAAGTTTACTCATATCAGTTTTTCTGGGGGCCAGAATATTCTTCGCAATGTCCGTATGTACGCCATAAGCAGAGCTCTTAAGCCCGGATTCAACTGTATGATACTGTGAATATATATACTAAAATCAATGGATTTAATTTAATAGAATTATGAAGATTTTCCAACTCAAATATAATATAAATTCCACTTCAAGTTCTCTCTTCAAACGAATCAGCTGTCATGGCCATTCTACGCCGTCTTCGTGGATGCAGGGTATAATTAAATGTGTTACATTGATGGATGGCAGCCAGGCGGGGAGTGGAGAGGCGTGGCTGGCTTCGGCTGGGGCCTGGCCAGTGCTCGCTGTGTCCCGGGAGACAGAGCCAGGACACAGACCGTGCGCTATCAACATGCAGCGTTTAGTTTGATTTTGTTTTGAATGTTTATTTTATTGCGTGGAAAATGACGCCAACGTGGCCAAGAAATGTCCACGTCGCCGCCTTATCGACGGTCGACGGGCCAAAGTCCTCGTCCTCATCCTCATCATCGTCCTCGTTGTCCATTCACAATTCCAGCTGCCGCGCGCGACCCATGCCCTCTCCACTCTGCTGCCCAATTGGGTGGACGGGCTTATCCAGGGGCCATTTGGCCGCTTGGCCATTGGGCCATTTGGCCATTTGGCCATTTGGCAGGCGACGTGGACACGGCTCCAGTCGTTTTTTATGGCCACTGATTGTATCGAATATTTCGTACGCAATAAAATTCAAATATACTTGCGATAAAAATCAAATCTTGTTGGACATTTAAGCAGCCCGGCAGCAGCAGCAGCAGCAGGCAGCAGGCGGTGCCTCCTCCACAGGCCTGGCCTAAACAGCCGCCCATCAGATCAATTTCCCTTGCGGCTCTTTTGGCTTTTTCAATTTTTCCTTTGCTACTTAGCTGGAATTCATAGAATGGACTCCAATATCTACTTATCCTATGGGCTTATGGGGCTTAGCTGAAAGTCGCAGCCACGACCTATCGATAAATTATCGATAATAGCTGAGCTGTAAAACATATTTACAATATCAGACTAATCAGAGCTGGTAAGCTTAGCCACTCAGTCAAGTCCAAGCAATCAGATAGAGTTTACGTATTTATTTTCCATCTTCTATGCATTTGTTGTCTCTCACAGGATTGCTGAAAAGTCAGAAATTGAAAATGGAAAATCAATTGGATGGTAGCTGTTGCGACACACAAGAGATGCCGACTCGCTTCCAAGAAACTGACCAACTGCGGTCAGTGATAGAACTAGCTCAGGTCGAGTCGGAGTCGAAGTCGAAGTCGAAGTCGAAGTCGGAGTCGGAGTCGGAGTCGGACGCAGATAAAGATAGTTGTAGACAATTAGAGATAGGGGCAGCAATCATCTAGCCATGTGCAGACGCACGACACTAATGAAGTGCTCTCGCCCAGCCCGAGGCAGCGAACGACAAATAAAACACCTACACTCCATGACAGAGGTCTCCAGATAGAGGTACAGCCGTCGCAGCATGGTCCCCAGCCGAGAGACAAAGAGCTGACAGGACGATGTGCAGATTTGAGGCACCTTTTTCTGGCTGCTTTCTGCTCGTCTGTCGCTTCACTTTATTTAGTTGTTGTTTTATCTTTCAGTTTCCTGGCGAAAACCCAAACAGTAGGAGCCCTGGTCGCCGACTGGTTGTCGCTGCAGGGCAATTAGAGCATTATCAGGCGGCAATAATCGGCTCGTTTGCACCCAAGTGTCGTCGCAGTCGCTGCTGACATTGTGTAATAAAAGCAGCGAGGCGGCGGCTGCCACATGAAGTGCCTCAGCGCGTCGCTGTCTGGCCGGAGCAGCAGTCGAGGGAAAACAACAGGACACTTGGCCATAGCCCTAGCCGTTGCTCTAGCATGTTGTATTATCTGGCCATGCGCTGTCGCGCTGGTCCCTCTGCTCCTTTTGCGCCCGTTGCAACATCTTTGGCTCGGCCAGCAACTTGTAGAAGACACGCTGCATGCTGCACGCTGCGGCAGTCGGCGGTCGGCAGTGACAGTCGACATCAAAGTCAATTATCGGAATTTTTGTTCGGGATTTACTTGAAATCACGCACACGTTCATATCCGATGAACGAGTCTACGGGTCACATATGCCTTTGTTATCAGTGCTGGCATGCGTTCAACTCAATTAAAATACCAGGAACACTTTTATGTTGTTGTTGCTATTGTTGTTGTTGTTGCTGTTGTTGTAGAAAGTGTTTTCCATCAAGCGATTCTGTGGTTTTTATGCGTTTCTAGCAACTACGTCGCCGTAATCCCCTTAATTAATGATAATACGCGCAGCAAACTCGTAAATATCATGCTACCCTGAGCTAACAGATTGTACATACATATATATATATATGTATATATATAAATATGCATATGTATATAAGTATAAGTAGATATATATATCTATATAGGTATGTACCCTCTCAGCTAAGCCAAATACGCTCAGCGTTTCTTGACCTTCAGAAGGCCATACTCAAGGCAAAATATATTCACATGAAGCCAAAGTAAATTGTTTTTTTATTATTAATTTTTTTTAATAAGAATCAGTTACCAAATCGAATTTTCGACTTATCGAAGAGTTGATATCTCTAGTGCATAGCTCTGTAAATAAAACAGTTATTGAGCTTGAGTTATATGATGGGAAAATTGATAAAAATGTCAACAGAAATTATCTATATTGCTTGATCATTATTATTTTTCATATATATATATTTTGCATATATAAATTTTTAATGCATTTTTAGCGATACATGAAGGACAAAAGGTTTCATTTTGCTTACACAAACTAAATATTTAATTTAGCAATTATTTGATCATTTAATAAAGAAATAGGTAAGTAAGTAATCTATTAAGACACAAATGAATTTCATCATAAATTATCCTTAGAGTGCCAATACTACATATTGACTATATTTATTTATTTAATTAAAAATATATTTTTAATTTATTAGTGAATTTTAATTCAATAAATTAAGAAAAATATATAAAAAAAATAAATAAATAAATAAGTTGACTACAGAGGAAAAAATAAAATGAAATAAAAATAATAAAAATAAAAAAAAATAATAATAATTAATAAATAATTATTAATGAATTTAAATAATTATAGCTTGTTTTAGATATGAGCAAATAAATAAATTAGTTTTATAAATAAATTTGATACAGATAACTCCACTTAAATAAAGATAAAATATATTAAATTATATTTTATATAAAATATTATAAGATATAATTTAATGATATATAATGTAATTGAAAAGAAATAAATAAATAAATCAATATATACATACAAACTTGTAAATAAAGATAATAGATAAATCGAGATGCTTAATACAATCGTATAAATCGAGTTGGATTGTGTATACATTAATTGTAGCACCCCACACACACACACACACACACCTCTCCTCGCTACACCTCTGGCACAATTGTTCGCCTTTGAGTTGGGGTTTGAAAGAGATCTGCATTTATATGTTGCTTCATTATTGAAGCTGACAGAAGGGGATAGCGCTACTGGAGAGTGCATAGCTGCACTAATATGCCCCCTCTTAAAGGCATTCAAACGCCTTGACAAAACCTACGAATGTGCTCAGCAAGTGAAATAATATTTGGAAGAGCCCTTTGTTTAGTGGAAATGCTTAAAGAACATCTAATTTTTCACATTGTGGTGCACGCATTAGAAACCTGATTTGTAATGGACTTAAATTGTAGTCTAATTGCGTTGGCCAACTACCCCTTGCTTGGAGAGGCCCATGTCATGCGCACTATAGGCCTAAACCCCAAAGCCAAGAAACCGCAACACCCACTGGTGGCCTCCAGCTCCCAGCCCCCAGTCCCCATTGGAGTTCATGCGCTTAGCCGCAATGAGATGCAACCCTGACGCGCAGTTAAAGCAGCTGTGTGTGTGTGTGTGTGTGTGGGAAGGGGGTGGGTGTTGAGTCGGGTCAGTGGTATAGTTAGTCTGGGCCAAGCTGCATGGCTGCTTAACCAAAAAGGGATACTTTGCGCCACGTTTTATTCAACTGGCAGTTGTTGTTGGCGTTGTTGTTGTTGTTGTTGGCGTTGTTGATGTGTTACGTTTGCGCTAGCTCTCCTTTTTTTCCGTCTCTCTCTCTCTCACTCTCACTCACTCTCGGTTGCTGTTTGCTTCTTTTTTTGTAGTCAGTTTTACAGATGTGCCGTGCTGATGTCGCGGTGTTATCCTGCCGCTCGTATTGTATGTGTCACATGGGTTAACTATGCTGTGTGTGATATCCTTGTTATTGTCCTTGCGCCAGCTCTTCGCTCGCCTTGCGCTCTCCAGCGAGCATGCCAATTTGCATTTAACACCGAGTGTTAGCCACTGGGTGACAGGCATTAAATAATTAACGCGCCTTAAACATGCAAAAGGCCAACCTGAACTCAAATAACAACAAATAAGCAGAGAGAGGGTGGTGTGGCAGTGCGATAGAGTTAAATAAATCGCAAATTGTTGAGCCAAAAACAAAACATTCTGCATCAATTGAATTAAGCCAATAATGTTGGAGGAGAAAAAAACTAACTCTGATTGAGCTTGAGCTGAGGATTACGTGCTGTATATATTTATTCAATAAACATGGCGCATAACATGCAACAAAACAAATACACTTACATATACATACATACATATATGTATATATTTATATATACATATATAGTCATGTATGCAGCGCTGACAAATCAAAGCTAAAGAAATGTGTAAAGCAAACAAACTTGGCATTGCCACTGCACCTGTCCCAATCAAGTCAGTGTGTGTGTGCGTGCGTGTGCGTGTGTGTGCGTGCGTGTGGGTGTCTCTATTGGTAGCGAAGCGCCCATCACTGAAGTGCGGGTCACAGACCGCCAATCCCTTTGCTATCACTGATTCAACCTTCTCTGTCAGCTTGAGATACCTGAACGGGCGCTACATGTGGGTGGATGGGTGGTGGGTTGGTGGGTTGGTGTGTTTGGGGAACTGCCTGGCGCAGATTCAGGTCCCAGCATAGCGTCGCTTGAAAGCCCGGCATATCTTGATTGTTTGCATGTAAATCTGCACAAAATCCCCAAAGTACCAATGGCAGCAAGAGCAGCAGCAACAGCAGCAGCAGCAGCAACAGAGGATGCAAAGGATGCCCTTACAGCAATGGCAACAACTGCTCTGCGCCGCATCGTTACCGTTACCTGTGCCGTCCCCTCCTTCCGCCTGCCGCATGTCCTGCCCTGGCCCAATCTGTGATGATGACGATGACGATGACGATAATGGCCTTGGCTGCACCAGTCTCCGTCGCAGTCTACGTCGCAATCCCTTGAACAATTGAGCTGAGTGCCTGGGTGCCAATAGTCAATTTGTTTGGCCTGGTCAAGTGGATTTGTTGCCTCGCCTTCAGTCAGCTGAAACTGTTCAGTGTGCTGCTTATAGACAATGGAAGTTGGAGAAGGTCTCGGAAATAATGTTGCTTCGGAAGTATTATATTTATATTAGATTATGATGAGCTCTAATAGCTAAGTTAAGTTAGAAATAATCTTGACAGAACCAGCTAAACAGGTGATTTAAGGAAAATATTTAAATATTTATTTCCCAATTTTATTATAATATTATTATATTTTTTATATATCGTTATTTTTTGCTGAATTTTCAATATACATATTTGTTGAAAATATAGTGCACAGAAATTATTTTATTATTAAATACAAATTATAGCAGAGCAGCTGCTGAGTAAATTATACAAATTTTTAATCATACAAAAATATTAAAATATTACATTGACCGTGTTTCAAAATAGTGGAAAGAAATGCCTAATGGTATACAAATAAATTGTTTACAAATATGTCAATAAAATATCCTGAAATTTAATCATATAAAAAAAATCAATAAAATAAATAAACAAAAAATCCATTAAATTATATTTTATTAACATTTTTATTATATAAAAATCTGAATAATTAAGTAAACATCAAAAATCATTGAAAATGACACAGAAAATAATTAAAGTTTTTAAGTAAATGAAAAAAAGAATATATAAAAAGCATAAAGAATTAACTATTTTTAAATATAAAAAAGTAAATAATACTAAATATAATACTAAAAATATAATACTATAAATAATACTAAAAATATACAAATTTTGAATTGTAAGTATGTTATATAAAAATAAATTACTATTAAATACAAAAAAAAAAAAAAAATCAGAAATAAATTAATAATACCATTAAGAAAAATGTACAAATTTTTAATTCAAATTAATAATAAATTATTAATAATAAATGTGGGTTAAAGCATTAACTTATACTTAAACAAGCAAGACTTCCTTTACGTCCTGATTGGTATCAAAAAAGTATTTATTTTCAGGCCGACTTTGAATCCCTCAGCTAATTTAGTCAACTTAAATATATTTGATTGCAAATATGAATCGCTCCACTGGAGGTCTTATCTGACTATTATATTAACTGAATATTATAATTACGATAGGGCATAGCTGCAGTTCAGCTGGCCGAACGTGCAAAATATTTGCATTTTAGCAACTCGTTCTACCACTGTCGCGTGGCCAATTTTTCGATATTCGCTTTGGTTTCCCCCCCACGTGTGTGTGTGTGTGTGTATGTGTGTCTGTGGTGCAATTTTTTGGTTTACCTTTTGCTGGGCTTGCGCCACCACCACCGCCTGCAAGACGACTCACGGTACGACTCCAACTGCATTTATTGGAATTTTACAATAAACTAGCGACGCGCCACGACAGGTACGAGGCACGAACAGAGAGGCAGAGGGAGGGAGAGAGAGGGATATAGAGAGGGAGGGAGAGATAGAGAAAAAGAGAGAGAACAAGAGAGAGCAAGAGGTGACGTTGCTCAAATTTGTGAAGAGGTGACCTTGCCTTGGGACTATAAAAGCCCTGGGCCATCATCAGCTATAGAGCCGAAGATCGACAGAAATAATTTATTATCAATTAACGATAACAGATTAGAAAAAAAACAAATATTATATATGTATAAATATAGTGAATATATTCCTAGAGAAAATCCAAGTATACTCCCTCAGCAAGTGGAACTTGTGTGTGTGTGTGTGCATACCCTATGCAGACTGTGTCGTCGTCTGAGGTATAACTTGTAGTCATGGTATGTTAACTTTTGTACTTTTGTTTTGTTTCGGTGCACTCTTGTTATTGTTGTTGCCTTTGTGCTTTATTTTGCTCGATTGCCAAAGGCGCGCCATACACGGCGTATGCTTGATGCGCCCCTCGTCGAGGATGTAATTAAAAAACGGCAACAAAAAGCTGCACTGACAGCATGTACAACTTGCTTGCTGCACGACACCGACACTCGAGAGCAGTGCCCCGGCCAGACTCAAACCGAATGCCAATACCTCAATAACTCAATGCCTCAATGCCCCAGCGCCTCACAGCTCCCAGCTCACGGCTCACGGCTCACGGCTCACGGCTCATGGCTCATGGCTTGGTGCTCGCTCGGTTCGGCGACGACTGAATCGATGAGCTTCGATGGCAGTATACAAAGCAGTGCCGACGATATCCATAGCTCAAAGCTAAATCTCTGCACAAACAGGATATATATAGAGCAGGAGTCAAAGTCAATCGCAACCATCCACCAGTAGCGCCACCCAGCCCGCACCACCCGACCCATCCGACCCATCCGACCCATCCGACCCAACCAAGCCAAACTCTCTCAAGCGCCAAGCGTGCCGATGTCGATGCCGCGCGTTCGCTTCGACTTGGTTTTGTAGTCAGTCAGCTTTTGTTCAGCTGTTTTTATTTTTGTTGTTGTTGTTGTTGTTGTTGCTTCTGGTGTTTTTTGAGTTGTTCCTTTCTTCTATTTTTTTCCTGCTTCTTGCATGTCCCTAACCAGCGCTCATGTGCGCCCTGCTATGTGATTTTTTGCGGGTACTTTTTGTGATATTGAGCCGGCTGCTGCTCCAGCTCCTGCTCCAGCTCCTGCTGCTGCCTGGGCTCACTCAAGGGAAAGCCAAAGTTGACTCCTTGCAGTTGTTCTTGTTGTTGTTGTTGTTGCTGCAGCAAAGCTACTGCCGCCTGGACGTATTCGGTTTAGTGTGATTTGTATGCGTACCGATTTGCTCCCCCATCCCCACCCCCCCGCTCGTAGCCTTATCGCCGACTCTGCTGGATATGGATCCGAGTCAAGTTGCTAGCTGGGATAGCCGGGATTGTACGAGCTCAGCGAGAAGTAACCAGGCAAAAAGCTGCACAAGTAGCTGTGCACATCAAACCGAGCTGAAAGCGGAACACTTAGTTGAATCAGTTGAATAGACACGACAACAGACAGCGACAGACAGCAAAAAAAAAAAGAAGAAAAACTGAAGAGAGGCAGGCAGATGGATCAAAGTGGGAGAGATAACAACAACAACAACAACAACAGCATACACACACTCATATGCAGGGGTATAGAAAATATCTATAGCTATACTCAACAAGTACTTGAAATTGAGTAACAGTTCAGGTCAGCCCACAATACATTTATATGGCCATTAAAATTCTTCGATCTGGGAGAATCTTTGAGGGAAACTTGTGTACTTTAAAGGCCTTTGTAAGAGATTGTAGTTTATGCAAATATTGGAGATGTATAAAAGACTCTGCTTGGGTCAACTTGGAGTACTTTGATGTAAGATTAAGCTATAGCTATAATAAGTAATCCTTGAGTTCCTTTGGAGTACTTTAATACGAGGTTTAGCTGAAAACTTTCTAATCCAATTTCAAATGTGTTATTCAAGCTTCTGAACTTAGTCTTTTGCAAATTAACAATAAATAGGAGATTTTGCCGTAGATCCCAAGATTATCTAGCTATTCATATGATCAGTAGCAGTTTCTGGATATTTTTCTAATGTTGCTGCAGCGTCCAGGTCAAGTTTAAAAAATTGGGTGACATCTAGATAGGGCTACAGGTGATTAAAATTTAAGTTGTCTAAAGTGCTTTATTTAAAAATCCATTGACATTTGATCATTCAGTTATTAAAACCAGAGCAATGCCTGCAATTCAGGGAAATTCGGAGTCAAAATAACAGCTCTGTTTAATGATTTTATTGTGCTCTATGTCTATAATTCACAGCGGTCATTGGATCGTTCTCGAACCAAACCTACTCATAATGCTAATGTGCATCCCGTGAGATGTAGGGGGTGTAGGGCTATAGGGCTGCTGTAGGTGCAATTCCTGAGTAAGTTTAAGGATTCCACATCATCAAGTATTCTGCGTAAGGAACTTGGGCTGGCTTTGAAGATTTACATTTGGTAGGAATTCAAGCCTAATGCCACTGCGCAGCACAACTTGATATTATTAAATATTAAATTTCAAATAATGAAAAAATTAAACAAAATAAATAGGTAAATAAATAATTGAATAAATAAATAAAAAAAAAATAAATAAATAAATACATACATAAATGAATAAATAAATAAATAAATAAATAAATAAATAAATAAATAAATAAATA
>NW_022046660.1:0-15895 GCF_001654015.2 Drosophila navojoa
TACTTCTACTTCTACTTCTACTTCTACTTCTACTTCTACTTCTACTTCTACTTCTTCTTCTCCTCCTTCTACTTCTACTTCTTCTTCTCCTCCTTCTACTTCTACTTCTAATTCTACGTTCACTTTGAGGCAAGTTGAATCCACTTCGACTCTCACAACACATTTCCCATTTGTTTTGAAAGGTGGATAGAACTTGGAGCTGGACAACATGCAATCGAGGCTGGCCTTGGATTTGCTGTGGCTGGCGGCTGGAATGGAGCTGAAACTGAGCAGTCTCTGATCAAAATTCACAGCGTACATTTCGGCAAAAGTTTTTGGGTACGTATCAATTGATACTAAATTTGGCAAAAGAGGCAGCAGCAGGAGCAGCAGCAGCGGCAGCATCCCGGGAACAGGGAATAGGTGCGATAGTAGCAGCAGCAGGAGCAGCAGCAGGAGCATGCCGCTGGGCAAGAAGTTGGCAATTGGCTCCGAGGAGGCGCGACGCCAGCGGGCCGAGCTGCGCACTAGCTATGGCAACAAGCTATCCAATATGAATTTGGGCCGATTGCGCAGTCGCGCCCATGGCTCCGGCTCCGAGTCAAATCCCATTCAGAACGCTGTCCATCCGACCTCGGCTGCACCGCCCCCAACGGCCTCGCTGAGACGCATTGCGTCCAGTTTTGCCCACGTTAGCGATGTCAGTTGCGGCAGCTGTGCGGCTCTGCCGCTCGAGGATTCCGAGGACGATGCTCGCGAGGAGCTGGCCGAGGTCCTTATACGCAGCGAGCCATTCAAAATGGCACCGGGATTAGCGGCAAAAAGTCTACCATTGCCAGGCACTGGATCCGGTACAGCCGCAACCGGACCTGGACCCGCTACTGGAACCGGAACCGGCCGCATGTCGGCAGCTGCTGCCGGAGCTGCTGCAGCGAACTATGCTCGCGCCACCCGCCAGCCACTGGAGGAGCGACGCAATCATTATCTGTGCGCCAACGTGATGCGATCACGGGCCAGCGAACGTTGGAGTCAAATCGCTGGAACGGTGTCCACGCTGTTCCGTGTGCGTCGCATCTCAACGGCGGATCCCATGTCGGAGCTGCGACGCCTCAGAGAGCAACGCGATCTGCTGGAGGCCTTCACGCGTCCATTCCTCTACGAGGACTGAATAGAGCGCAAGTGAGCCACACGCCAGCTGACCAAGGAGCCCATCAGCAAAAACAAAACAAAAAAAAAAACAAAAAAAAAACCAAAAAAAAAAAAGTAAAAACCAGCCTAGGCCGTCTCTAAATGGATAATAGATAGATGTACATGGAATAGTATACATAGAAAAATTCAATAAAACTCTTGATATTCACATTCACATTCATCGCTTTAATATATATGTCCACGGATATCTGGATATACATATATCTAGATATATTCGCATTCAAATGGATCTATCAATTTCAATTACATTTCGTCAAAACTTTTTCTTCATCTGGCAATGGGGCAGCAGCACAGCTAATTGGTATACCTCGCTCTCGCACTCGCACTCTCTCTCTGTCTCTGTTTCTATGTGTGTGTGTGTGTGTTTGTATCTCCCTCTCTCCATCTCTCTCTCTCTCCTTCTAGAAACAACGACACCTATCGCGCGGGCATTCCGATTTGTAATTGAGGCATTCGTCCATGCAGTAGGTATCGGCGCCTTCACGTCCCTCCAGCTCGCCAATGGCCACGCACTCTTGCCTGCAACGAAAGAGAAAGAGCGCATCAGCAGAGGTACTGAGAAAGAGAGGGAGAGCGAGAGAGAGAGAGGGAGTTATACTTACGGACAGTGGCAGGCAGTCTCCGGGCAATTGGGCGGATAGCGCAAGCAATTGATCTCGCACCAATTGTCGATGCCGGGCAGCATACGGAAGGCCGGAGCACCAATGCACTTTTGATCGCTGCAACGTTTACGAATGTGGAGAGCAAAGGAGAGTGCAAAAAAAAAATGATTATAGGTTTTATAGGATTATAGTTTCATCTTGAACTTGAAGAAACTGATTGAGGAATCGTTAAATATGAAAATATGAATAGAGGCTTAATTTTTGTATGGTAAAAACACTAAATATACTTAAGTACTGCAATAGATGTAAGCACTAATCATAAATATGTATGTGTTATTATAATATATATATTTTTTTAATCCTAGTATATATTTATTAAATAATATTATATATAAAAATACCAGAAATTCGAAAATATATTTTAGTATATTTTGTGTAACTTAAAAAAATATATTATATACATATAAATATATATACATAATATACACTCATTATACAATTATAGAAAATATATATACTCATTATACAATTATAGAAAAAAAAAAAAATCATATTCCATTTTTTTTAAGACTATACAAAGTATACTCTAATATACCAAAAAATCTGTAATAGATTCTAGCATATGTACACTGTATTTAAAAATAAAAATATAGTATATATTTATATATTTAAGATAAACTTGTATTTTATAAATGAATTGAGGGAATATAAGTTAAGACTTTGGTCTAAAAATATATTTTCTTAAATATATTTTAGTTTTACTTTGCTTGAAACTACTACAAAATATATTCCAAAGAAGAGTAACCGGAGCTCTACTCTGCATTGGACTTGAACCAGTTGCGAATTATAAGAGAAATCAGCAATAGTAGAAGAACTTTTGACTTCACTTCAATTTGTTGCCCTCTAGATTTGCTTAGAGCAGGCCGAGTTTGTAATTTCAGGCATTCGTATAATTTTTAAAATTCTTAGTATTCCCCAAAAGATCCTTATTCTCTGAGACTTTTTGTCATGCCTGAAAGGCGTTTCGCAGAAGATCTCAAGAGGCAGGAACTGCATCGCCAACACTGGAACGAGCTACGTTCGCACAAGAAGCCGAATCGATTGCAGCCCGTCTTTGTGCCGGGGCCCGTTAGCAGCATCTATCCGTTTGGTCGAGCCCAGCCGAACTGCTGTCACATCTCCAACCTTTACGAGGCCCGGCGACCGAGGGAACCGAGTCAACCGGCTCAACGGACCCAGCGGGCGGCACGCCCAACAAGGAAGACCAGCCTTTCGCTAGCGCCGAGTGACGATTCAAGTCTTCTGGACCAACAGTACGAGATGTTGCAACGCGAAGCTCTACGCATAACGCGCTACTCAACTCCACCATAGCTTCTATGATTGCCTTCCAACTAGATAATATCCATGGCGCATAAAATGTGTTGAATGAATATAACAGAAATTTACATTTTTGAATATTTGCATATTTTATAGATATATTTGGGGGCAACGACTTTAGCTGACCAAATTCTACATTACATATTTATAGAAGTATTTCTTGAAACTTTTGAGAATTCCCCAATCTTGTTTTAGTACAATATTCTTGGTAGAGTTAACTTAAAAGTCGGACTAAACTTATATAGATCTGAGCAGGACTAGGATACGTTTGGTTGCCCAAACGTAGTGAGTCTCTCTGATTTAACGTTGACATCAACGGTAGACATAAAACATAGTAAATAATAGAGCATGGAGCATGGAGAAATACCCTAAACTGCTTGTTAAATGGGGCATGAAGATAAAAGAGCTAGATCTAGCTCTGGGGAAGAACAAAGTTTATATAACATTGTCCAAAATGTCTCCCTGCATACTCGATTATCATATGCGGTAAAGCAGCAGCGTGCTCTCCAATTATATTAAGAAATAAGCTCGGTAGAGCTTCTGGCAGAGCTGCTATAGCTACAAGGTAGAGCAGCTACATCTACTAAAACAAATATCAATGAAAATAGCTCTCCGGGGGATCTATGTAGCCTCATAAGGCTCATAGGAAACCATCTGAATGAGGGTGCTTATATTACCATAACGCCATAACGTAAACAACTCGATGAGCACAACTCTGCTAGAGGCGATCTGCCTTAAAGCATAGATCTACATCCCTTTGGAGACATACGAAATGTCAACCAGGAGCCTGTAGCATTTGCCTTTGCTTTCACAGTGTGTATACATTCGTTTCGATATGGATATCAATTGAGCTCCGGACTAAAAATATTTTTCATCGATCAGTAACACGTTTTTCTTTTGGACAGAGTCGATTTTCCCATATACACATAGTGACACGTACGCACACACAGACACAGATACAGACACACACGCACACTTAAGAAGCGATAGATCGTTGGCAGGGAAAACCAACGAACCTTAAAATCACAAAGTAAAGCGAAAATCCAACCGAAACACAAAAACAGGCAAAAGAAACGGTTGATGATCAAATCGGCGAGGAACTAAGGTATGACAATGAATCGAGCACGGTTCAGTCATCTGCGAAACGACCGGGAGAACGATGGGCTGCCCCAGGTGCTACAAGTGGCCGGTCCTCAGGCCGGCATGGGAACTACCTTGGGCACAGGCCGCAAGACCACCTACACCCGGACAGAACTAATGCAGCGTACTCCAAATGGTAAGCCGTACATCTGAATATGAATTTCGAGTTACCTTGTGGAAAGTAAGCCGTTCTTAGCGTTTCAATAGGTTTCCTTAGGGTCTGTCTATCAGTGTCTGTGTCAGGTTTGGAATAAACTGTAAAAGCGGACCTTACATCTCTAACTATTAAGGCAGAAAATATGGCAGACCTTGTATAATGATGGGCTTAGGTGATCTACCAATGTTTCTTCTTCCCTTCTTAGCCTTTCTTCGTGCTGTAGAGCTTAAATATGAAATAATGTATGCCGTACCGTGTGCAAAATTCTCTTTTTCGACTAGTCCCGGTTCCGTATACCGTAACAGCTCGTAATCATGGTAGTAAGAGTCGAAATTTGCTATGCAAATGCTGGTGATTTGTATGCAGATAGTGAATACTTCTTATTTTGGAAACTTTCTACATTCTTGAAAACTACAGATCTTACAGGACTTTGGCAAATGCACAGATTAGCTTGGTACATCTTGGTACCAGGTACTTGGTACATCTAGAACAAAGCTACTTCAGTAGCTAATATTCCATAGTGTAGATCTCATATGTGTGAGTGATCCATAAGAAGTCTGATATTACTGAAACAGGGCTTCGAATATCTCCTACTTCTTGAGTACTGTCCCTACTTCCACGGAATATTCCAATACCTCATCATCTAACTATCCACATCTAATACTTTCCCTCGCAGCTACTACTGGAAACCGTACCAAGCGCCTGACCAATCTAAGTACTGTCAATCGACCCTTGGGCAATACAACAACTGTTGCTATCGAGCCGAATGCCATTCGACGTGCAGCTCCCGGACGTGGACAATTCCTGCCGCGCGTGGCCAAGCTCGCCACCACCAACAACAACAATAACAACAACTTCAGCAATATTTCAAGCATTCACAACACCGTCACCGCAGCCACTACCGTCACTACCATCATCGGGAGCAACCGAGTGGCATTTGGGCGCAGCAGGTCGCCCATCAAGAAGAAGACAGCAACGCAGCCAAAGCAGCAACAGACACAGCAGCAACAGCAGCAGCAGAAGCAACAGCAGAAACAGCTGCAGCAGCAGAAGCAGCTGGAGCTGGAGCTGCAGAGGAAGCTGGAGCGGGAGCTGGAGCTGGAATTCGAGTTAGACCAGGACCAGGACCAGGACCAGGAGCTGGATCAGGTGGTAGACCCTACGTCACTGTTGACACCGCAGCCGCAGCGAAAGGCACAGCCGCTGGTGATGGGCGACAGCAGCAGCAGCAGCCGCAGTAGCAACAGCAGCGCCAACAGCGCCAACAGCGCCAGCAGCGGCAGTGGCAGCGGCAGCAGCAGCAGCAGCAGCAGCTTGAACAACAGCAGCAACGAGCTGGGCAAGCTGAAGGTATCGCAGCTGCCACAGGAGCAGAACCAGAGCTTCGTCTATCTGTGCAAGCCCGTGAAGCAGGTGAAGGAGCTGTTCATGGTGCATCCGTTGCGCAACAGCGGCGACAATATAGACAGCGTCGATCAGGAGCAGCCGCAGCAGGAGCAGCAGGAGGAGGGCGACTTTCCTAACGATAACTTGATCGAGATGGACAGCGATCCGTTTAGCTATGGCAGCAGCACCAGATGCCAGGACCTGGACCCTGACCTGGACATGGACGGCGAGCATGAGAATGAGCAGGAGCTGGAGCTACAGACACATTTGAACGATGTGCGCCACCGTCAGCAGCATCTGCTCCACCTCGCCGAGCGGGCACTGCAAACGGACGTGGTCGAACAGGACGAGCAGGAGCAGAAGGAGCAGGAGAATAAGCAGCAGCGGAAGCAACTGAAGCCCAAAATTGATATCGAAATGGTCTGGCAGAATATACCGACACTGCAGCGCGAGATCAAGCTGCTGCAGCAGCTGGGCGAGAAGCTGGAGGCGACGCTGCGCGCCAACAATCAATTCAGCGCCAGGGGCAGCGGCCTCAGCTTCAGGACCGTCGACAGCGACTCGATGCTGTTCTACACGCCACGCTCCACGCTCACGCTGGCCGGCCGCGAGCCGCTGCCCATCGTTCAGCTGGCCTGGCGTCGTCTCGAGCAGCTGGCGGTGGCCTGGCAGCGGGCCAGGATCGCCTGCCGTGCGCGCAGCTTTGGGTACGCCCGTGAGTACCGCATCGAGACGAAGACCCTGACGGAGCTGAAGACCGCCGACGAGCTGCAGTGCTTCTACATGCCGCTGGCCGAGGGCGGCGGACTGCAGCGCACCTCGTTCCGCATGCTGCGCGAGAATCCGAATGTGCTGCTCCAGCAGCTGCGTCCACTGTCGCCGACGCGTCCCTTCAACTTGCTCGAACAGGACGCCATGTTCTTCAACAGCATCCTTGGCTATGGGGAGCTCCAGCACATGGTCCGTTCCGGGCACACGCCAGCCCCCACATCGGCGAGGGAGACGGGCGGCGGTGCCTGCACCCAGCAGATTCCGCTGGGCAGCCAGCTACCGTTCAAGATGCCGCCCTACAATCGCCTCTCGGTGCGCTCAAGCAAGAACAAGGCGTGGTCGACTGAGGACATGAAGCGCATACTGACCTCAACTAGTGAGGAAGCAGCCGCAGCTGCAGCAACAGAAGATGCAAAGGGTGCTGAGAGTGCTGTTGGTAGTGCTGCTCAAGCTGCCGCCACTCCACTTGCTGCTGATGCTATTGAAGTTCCAGTTGCACTACCAGACAAGGATGAGCAGCCGGCTCCCGTCGAGCAACAAATGCCCAAGGAGATTAGCCCGTCGCCGTCGAAGATCCGTAAACGCGCCTCTCATCGTCGGGTGACGCCTCTGAAGACGCCCGGCCATGAGCTGGAGCCACGCATCCAGACGCAGCTGCTCAAGACCGTCCTGGTGGGCATCGTTCAGGTGGCCGTCTTCTTGGTGCTCATCATGGCCTTCACCTATCCGGATGTACGCTGCTGAATCGCAGCCAGCCGTACGCCGTACGGTGTCCGGGCGGAGTGCGGGCGGCCTTAGCTCGTTTTAACCACGAATTTTATTTTCTTTATTCTTTTGACTTTATTGCCAAAAACAACGACAAAGGGGTGCGCCGCCATGGGAACCTTCAGGGGATGCAGGGCAATGGGTTCCCGAACGAATTGCGAGCGGCATTTGGCTTTAACGGATTCCGAATTTGATTTTGGGGTCGCATTACAACTACCCCGGCCACCCCCACGACACGCGCGAGCTCATATATATATATATACATATCTATCTATATATAGACATCAAATATCTATATATATGTATATATTATATATATATATGTATATATTTATTTTCTGGTTTTCTCAATTTGCTTTCCATATTTGTTGTGCCTTCATTTTACTGTACAAAGGCCGGCCAAGGCCTGGGGTAAAGGGTTAAGGATCAAGGCTCGAATGTTAATAAAATTTAATGTGTATATTCATAAGAAAATTTGGCTTTATGATTTCGAAACGAAGCGAAACGATTCGAAGATTATAGCCAAAAAAAAGCTTAAAAAGGCTAAAATAAAAGTCAATGAAAAATATACATAAAAACTTTCATTGGTGCTTTGGCAAATTATAGGAAAATCTAGCTAGCTATATATTGCATCTTAAGTCCTAACCGGTTTGTTTTAGCTACAATTTTTGTTACTTAGCTTGAAAGTTAGCTTTAAATAGCATATTTGGCAGAATATCTGAGAGCACTTTAGTCTGTTAAAAAAGGGAAAAAACTACAAAATATACCTATGTAAAAAGAATGTATATACAAAGGTTCTTTGAGCAAGAAATTTAGGATATCTAGCTAGAATTTGCATTCAATTTTCAGCTGCTTAAATGTTAGCTGATTTTTTTTTAGCTATGATTTTTGTGATTTCAATTTAAAGTCAAATATATATAGCTATTTTAGCAATACAATTTTACAATTAAATATCGGACTACCCTTGGATTAATCGAAACGACTCTGATTCTTACTATAATCAAAAAAGGCTAAAAGGCTAAAGGTGCTAAGCCCTAGCTAGCTCGACTCTAGTCAATGTTTTATCAACATTTGACATTCATTTTTTATTTTTTTTCATATAACTTTAATCCATTCTTCTATTCCATTTACAGCATTACGGCTTTTGGCCCATAACCGTTTCGACTTAAAAATAAGGCTATGTCATTTGATGCAGCGGTAAACCGTTAGCGTTTCAGTCTTTACAACAAAAGCAGTATATATAATAAATATATTGATTTAATCGAATACCTGCTGAAAGATTTAACAACTCAAAACGGTTAACCGTTTCCACTTGGACAAGCAAAAAACAATTGTATAAAACGAGTTATATAAATTTGAGAAAAATAAGTTTATTTCAAGCATTTTCTTTATATACAGCTAAAGTATAGTTATGCATGTGTATGTGTGTGTGTGTGTGTGTTGTGGGCATGTTGTGCGTGTGCGTGTGTGTGTGTTGAGCGTGTGTTGTGGCACCATAACCGGTATTTGCATCTTAGCTCTATAATTTACAGTTGACCTTTACCCGTTTCGTGTAGACCTGGTGCAGCGCTGCTTTAGCTAGGAAAACTTGGTTTTGTGTCGGGTAAGCGGATTTTAGCGGTATTTTTTTTTATACTGTTGTGTCTATATTTATTTGTGTTTATTTAGCGGGTAAGCGGTTAAGCGGTTGGTGGTTTGCGTTTGCGCGCATGCCGCGTGGCATTGCTAAATGGAAATGCAAAGCAAAAGTTAGAAATGTGTTTATATCCAATCGGGAATAGTGTAAAAACTTGAATTTGATAGCGGTTAAGGAAGCGGAAACGGTTATGATAGAGACTGCATAGGCCTTGAAGAGTTGGCGTTGGTAAAAGCAATAAAAGATTA
The DNA here is from genome assembly GCF_001654015.2 of Drosophila navojoa. The sequence continues at coordinate 9,271 of NW_022046660.1, forward strand.
TAGAAAGCAGGGAGTGAAGATTTGTAATCTAACTGAAACGGTTAAAGAGACTCTGTAGAGTAGATAGCTATTATATATAGAGAGGAGTAGATAGCTATATATATTCAAAAGAATATTTGCTTAACGAAGTGCAGAATAGAAAGACAAGGTTAAATTAAAAGCGAAGATAGTGAAAAATAAAGCAAAAGCGAATCGGTTAAGTAAGTGAAAGAATAAAATTATAGCAAAGATTATTTTCTAAATATATAATTAAAAATAAAATTAGGAGGCAAATGATTTCATAGCCTATGCCGTTGGGTATATCAGTGTCAATTTACCATGGCTTGCAGGACTGGTATGAACCGGGTTGTCCCATACGAATCGGTTATTAATTGTTAATGGACTGTTTGCAAAAGCTAGCTGTGAATTTCTTAATCGTTATCAATCGATTGCAAATATCGGAAGGCTATACTGTAATCCACCCAGGAATTTAAATGGCGGCTTGAGTAGATTTTTGATTGTAAATTGATCAAATGCCACAAGTCGCTATATTTTGAATCGGTTATGATTCGAATCGACTAGCGTTAGTAGTATAATTACAAACTTACTTCGATTATGGATACTACGGTTCTGAATCGGTTATTCAAATATTTTCAATTGGCTAAAAATCTATAGATATAGATACATATAGTTGAAACGATGTAAGAATATATTTTCAACCGGTAATGAATTGGATACATACAACTCGATTTTTAAGCGGAAATGAACCGGTTATGTACAAATATACATTTAGCGGTTAATGAACCGGTTATGTACAAACAGATTTTCAATCGGTAATGAACCGGTTACGTACAGACATATTTTCACCCAGTACGGTACACCCCTATTTTTAGTGAACCGGTTATGTACAAAACATATTCAGCCGGTAGTGCGTCGGTTATGTATAAATAAACATTAAACCGGTTATGAATCGGTTATGTGACATTCAAGACATCGGTTACCATCGGCACACTTACCGCACAATCAAGGGGAACACATTGTTATCGTCGGGTGCCCGGTAGTCCCGGTAGTACAGCAGGTAGGGCGACCTATTGTTGACAAAGATGGGCGGTACGCCGCCGCCGGTATTCGAGATGATGGCGATGTCCGCACAGTTACGGAATGTTTCTGCAAATGCCAGAAGGATGAGTCGCCGATGGGGAAGAATGGAAGAATGGAGAACTCACCCGCCTTGCCACAGCCAACGGCCTCGGTGCCATTGGAGCAGGTGCCCCACATGTTGGCCGTGTAGTAGGTCCATTGCAGGACGCACTGGGTGCAGGTGACGTACGGCGGCAGCCGGACGCGATAGCGGAAGATGTCCTTCTTCTTGGTGTCGCGCGGTATGAGGAAACGGTGCTCCCGACTGCCCGAAATGAACAGCGGATACCGGTCGAAGCACTCCTGCGTGGCCTCCTGTCGCGGATTGTTGTTGGGACAGAGATACATCTCGAAGCGGCCATAGTGATTGGCCGTCAGCTCCACCTCCACGTCGATCTCCTGGCCAGCCGTATAGTAGCGGGAGATAATGCCCTTGGCGTACTCCCCACCCGCCTCGTGCGGTCGCGGCGACTTCACATGGTACGCATCGCCGCAGACGCCGCAGCGTCCGCTGTTCTGCTCCCACTGCACCGCATAGCCGCCGCAGAAGAGCTCGTTGTCATTGTAGTTAACCGGATTGGGATAGCCGAAGCGCCACATTGCATTCCGTGCCGGTGGATCCATTAACCTTCCATGTCCCAGCACCGCGGGCAACAGCGTCGCCTGTCAATTGTTTTGCATTTACAACTGTTTGCCTCTCTCTCTCTCTCTCTCTCTCTCTCTCTCTCTCTCTCTCTCTCTCTCTCTCTCTGTCTGACTTTGGCCAGGACTATTTGGCATACTCACCAGTCCAACTAGAATTGTGTACATCTTGGCACTGGGTCCAGTCGAGCGGAGGCGCATCTGCAAGGCAACACAGGAGACAGTTAACAGACGGCGCATAAATTCGTTGGCATTCGCTGCCACAAACGGGTTTACCGCACAGTGGGCTATATACCGGAAAAGTTACGGCAAATACTGTAACTTTATATAACTGAAATCTAATAATGAGATATATATTACTCCCTGAAGCCCAAACTTAAGTTAGCTTTCATTTTGCATTAGCTTTATCTTGTTAATAAATAAATAAAATATATTATTTCATCCATTCATGGAAATTATTTGATCAAGTTCTGTTCTCAAAGTTTTACAAATTAAAAACTAAAAAATTTCTTTTCGAGTTCTTTTATCTAAGTTCAGCTACTACAAATCACATATAGAGGAGTTTTTGCCATGATTTATTAACTAAATTCGGTAAACTTCTTATCAAATCAGTTAGCTTATGCGATATATCGACTTTGCTTTACATAAAATCTAAATGTGTTAATATAGAGTATACGAAGCAAAAAGGCAGCTTAAACTTGAGGTCTTATACCTCTACTGATAGCGACTCAATAGATATACCGACCATACCGACTCAACTTTCGCCCAAGACAATGTTTATATATTCATTAATATATATGTATTTCAATATATAGTAGTAGTATATATAATATATATCCACATACTATATCTTTATAGATATATATGTATGTATGGATATAGGTATTAAACTTTATCTACTATATTTTCATGGGTATGGGATTCATGGGGATAGGGATTTGATATTTTATCTATATATATACCTATCAAGATATAGTATGCAAGTATATATAATGAAATAGATATATGTATATATATATACAGATATTTAAGCTCGATTATTATGGCTTTTGGTTGAAAGTTTAGTTGGGAATATTGTATATTATAACAGTTTCTAGTAGCTATTCTCTATCTAAATATTTCCATATCGATATCTTGACTTGGCTCCACTTCTGCCAGTGCATATTTCATTGCTTTATTTGTCGCTTTCAGCCCACTGTGCCATTGCGGACAAGGACATCCACCTGATTTGCCTCTTTTCATAGTCTGCGTTTACTTCATTTTTTTTTTCACTCATATATAAAAATATATATGTATATATTTTTGCAGTTCTTGGTTTATCTCCTGATGTTTGTCAATGCTCGCGATCTGTTTATATTTTTGTATTTTAATTTTTGCCTTTTGTGCTGCTGCTGCTGCTGCTGCGAACATTTTTATGGCCTCATCTAGTTTACGCACAGCCGGGGACACGCCCCGGCCAAGGGAATGCAGGGCTTGGATCTGGTCCCTGGCCAGAACGGGTTTTTGCCGATTTGATGGGCGCATAGCATGAATGCCTGACACCTGAGATCAATGTCTGGACCGGCCCCCTTTGATGGCTCTCTAAAAGAAAATATATATATAGGTGTACCTCTCGCATTTATTGATGTTCAACAACAACTAAGCAGCCAACACGTATCATCGCTATCCGAAATTCTGTATTCATAATGAGCATAATTTGCATAAATCAACCAAGCGCAGCAGAATGCCCGAAACACAGTTCACAGATGTCAAGTGATAGGGGACAAGGATTTCGACAAATATTTAGAGATAAACAAAGAAAGCTTGGATGGATCAGAGCTCAGGATCTACAGGGATTGGGGCATATTCAATATTGGGCATATGTAGAGAGTTATGCTAAGTAGTATGCATAGATACTTTTATTCCCTATAAGAGATGTGATTATGCCAAGTCCATAGATATATTATAGTCTATCTACGGATCTTGCTTAGTTTAGTTGCTGAATTTTGGTATAGGGGTTTCCTTTTACTTAAGCTATAAGGATTTTGAGTAGTAAAGGCCTTATTTTGGATATATACTTAATAATTAAAAACCTATATAAAATATTTACTGCTATATCTAACATATGCGTTTACATTTACTCCAAGAAACCCAGAGTATCTCAGGATCTGTTTGAGGTAAACTCACTGAAATTGGGAATGCAAGTACGTTTTTAGCGTACATTTTGAGTTAAATCAAGCTTCAACTATGGCACTCTCGTAGTTCGTAGGGCGGATTCCATCAATGGAATCTGTGAGGCAGTCAGCGCCTTTTCAGTTGGCAGCTAAATTTTTGCGCTTGCTTTAACTTTTGGCATGCAATTAGGCTTGAGCACTTGAATTTTAATTGGTGACGATGGAGCGTGTGCTACAGAAATCAATAAACAGCCAGACGAACTGGCTCTACCTTTTTCTCTCTCTCTCTCACTCTCTCTCGCCCTCTCTTTCTCTCTGTGTGTGTGTGTGTTTAATTGGGCGTGTTGCATGCTGTTGCAAACAATGGGGCAGCTCCGTGCGGCAGTCGGCAGGCAAATTGAAAGCGCAACCAAGTAAGCGATTAACTGCCCTAAATTTAACGCCCTAGAAGCTGAAGTAAAACACCAGGGGGAACAAAAATAAACACGTCGAACCCTAATGACTAAAAAAACTGCAAGTTAAATAGCTGAAGCAGTCGAATCTAAAGGCTTAGCTTCATAGGAATCTCAAGACCTGAGTCAAAGAGGATATATGTATGAAACTATGTGAGTAGATATATGGATATACAGTAGAATCCAATTATAACAACTTTAAGAACAGCCTTAAATGTTTATAGCGTTTTCCGGCTATAAAGACCCCTTTAGCGTCTTTATAACCGGATTCTACTGTATTTATACTCCTTATATCTATAGAACTGAACACTACCCAACACTACCTAGGACTAGACATTTCTGGGAAGAATACATGGAATCATCCATAAACTCCTTGTATTCTTCCCAGCTCATATTCTCATATTCTTCAGCTCATATTGGATTGAGCTGGATCTGTAAGCTGTTTCATCGGTTAGTGGAGAAATTCGATGAATTGGAAATAGTTGACGTTATGAGTTATGTTGAAGAACTGTTGCACTAGTAGTGCCCTGAACCCCTTAAAAATGGGCTCTACAACAAATGAATGTCCATAACATAGCCATAAAAGTAGCGAAGAATTATGGGAGCATCAGCTCTTCAAGAAATGAATGTCCATAACATAGCCATACAAGTAGCGAAGAATTATGGGAGCTTCAGTTCTTCAAACTGTCAAGAGTTCTCTCTTATTTGTTATGGATGGGTTGGTAGATTCAAATAGGAATTGGCCTCAGCGTATGCAAAACGAGTTTTGTGTGTTATACCTAGTTGATAAAATTGTCTAAACATCATTTATTTCTAAGTGTTTTCTGTCTGGAGCTCACCAAGTATGTCAATATTCGTAAGACCCTAGAGGAATCTCTCTTGAAATGCGCTCCTCAAGCATTTCTTCTGATCCTGACATATACCAAATATCATGAAGCTCAACATGACTCCCACCCAAGCCCATTTCACGCCATTAAATTCCTTGTATAGGGTATCCTGCGGTCGTGCTGGCGCGCTGCTTTTTGGCTGACCCCCACAGCGACAGCGCTTAAAATAATTGTACAGCAAATTAAAATGCACGAAATATTTTTTTTTTTATTTGGGCGTCGAATGCCGGCAAAAAATTGAAAATCAATTCAGAAATTAAGTTGTAATTTAAGCAAATTGCCAAAGGAGCTGCGTCTGCCTCTGTTGTTGTTGTTGTTGCTGTTGTTTAATTGTTGTTTTTCTCTTGGGCATACGAAATTAATTTAATTTTTTGTCTGTGTTGACTTTTGCGGTGCTCCGCGTTTTTGGTTTTCGGGTGTTGTGTAATTGACAGGTCCCGATTTTACATGTTAACCCAGAAAAAAAAGAGCCAAAGCAAAAACAATATAAATTACGAATTTTTTTTTTTTTTTTGAGAGACTTGCGCAATCGATGCACAAACGTGACAACAACAACCGGGGCGTAGAGTTTTTATGAAATATATTTAAAATATATTTAAAGTGGAGAATGAGGAGCAAAAATTCGTTAAGGGGGCTGACCAACATAAGGGGCAACAGCAACAGAAGTTGGCATATAGTAAAAAAGATTAAAAGGTATTTTATTTTTGGTATTCTATGTATTATCCATCTACATGATATTTTAGACAATTTCACCCATCTAATTAACAAAAGTGAATAGCTCAATATAAGATTGAAGAAATATCTGTGGATCTACACTGAGACAGTGGGACAAAGCTAGTAATCTAATAGACCACGTGGAGTCCTCTGGATCTGGGGTACTAACAGCGATTCCAACTGAAATATCATAGAGAAATTTCAAAGCAAAGCGCTAAGAACTATCTCCAATGCTCAGCTACTCCCCTCAACCAAAGGGAATCACTGACTACTTTGAAGTTCCTTGGCTCAACTAGAAAATTTCCAGACTAAACCAAGCCAATATGGAGCACCGAGACAGAAACAGCAACCCATGACTCGTCAACAATATCTTCATTAGCAAAATAATTCGAAACCTCCCACTAGACCTATACACATCACTGATCAAACCCTAACCACTTAGTCCTAGTCTATCTCTAGTAACTAATTAACTTTGCTGATTATAGAATAGGAAAAAAAATTCATAGCACATAGACAGCTCGTATGCTATATATGGGTTTCCCTAATAATTTATTGCCACAAAAAAACAAAAAACAAAAAAAAAAAAAAAAAAAAAAAAAAAAAAAAAAAAAAAATATAATGAAAAAAAAAATATTAATTACAAAATAAAAAAAAAATA